>CAUYON010063021.1:0-10667 GCA_963573935.1 Arctocebus calabarensis | reverse complement strand
CGCCAAACAACAATGACGGCTGCAACCAAAAAAATGGCCGAGCGTTGTGGCGGGCGCCTGTAGTCCCAGCTACTTGGGAGGCGAAGGCAAGAGACTCGCTTGAGCCCAGGAATGGGAGGTTGCTGTGAGCTGTGATGCCACGGCACTCTACCCAGGGCGACAGCTTGAGGCTCTGTCTCAAAAAAAATAAATAAATAAAAACTTAAGTCATCTTGATAGACTTCATCTTGAGGTCATCTTGCCCTGTAGTTCAGCTGGATTAAATCTGGCACCTCTGTACCTGAGTTTATATCATTTAGTGATCCAAGGGTGCCTTTCTCAACCCATTCACCTGAAGAGTTTCAGAAAATATTTAAATTAAATTGCTTAAAGATGCCTTATATTTTTTCCTTTTTCCTTTTTAAAGCCTGTTAATATTAAATTTAAAAGTATTCAGAGATAAAATTAAGCTATATTCTACCTGTGGGTTTTGGGTATGATCATTAGTCTTTTCATACTTTGAATTTAGAACAAAATCGGAAGTGAGCATTTTTGTTACAACCTGCTGTACAAATGCACGTGTAAAATGTGTCAAGTTTCGTGAAACATTGCTTGTTCTTATCACATTAAGGCACTCTAATATTTCCTATTCTGTTTATCAAAGTAAATACTAGTCATCAGTACAGTTAGACAGACTAACCTGGCTTCCCCAGGTGTGTTCCCACATGGAACACGAGCTGGGGGAATTGGAGGGCCTTTTGTTTGCTTATAAGGTAACATAAATTTTGCCTTCTCTTTAACTCCCTGATTATTAGAGGCTGTGGTGTCATGCTTAAGAGAGAGAATTACTCATACCATACTGGTCTGGATTAGAAAATAAAATCTCAATTTATTTTTTCTCAATGCTTCTTAACTGCTGTAGAAAGAAAGAAAAAAAAAACATACAGGATTGCCTGAAGAATCATTGTTTCTCTCTAGTTATTTAAGTCTTTCTTGGATTAAGTCAGGCCACCAAAGAAGTGTTATCATACCATATTGTTCTCTACCATTTTAGGATTTTTTACTGAACTGCATTTAGGTGTTATGCCCCTAGTCTGCTCTGAAGAGGTGCACAGCCCTCTGTGACCCAGTGTGGTTCCAGAAGGATGCTGTTCCCTCTGAGCGAGCCGTCCTCAGAGACTCCAGAGACAGTTTGCGTTCCACTTTCAGTATCAGGAGTAGTGTTTTTTCTTAGCACCTGATTTGTTTTTGTGTTAGGGACACTGATTCATGTAGTGGATCATGTTGCCCTATTTATAGTGACAGCCGGAAAGTGGAGAGCTGGATTTGAGCCCACATGTAGGACCATCATAGGCACTTCTGCTACTGACCTCATTCTCTTGTACCGTCCACCCCCTGAGCCATTACTTTCCTTTTAGTCCTAATTTTCTCATATACTTAAAAAGCTTACATATGAACCTTAAAGTTAGATGCTTATAATTAGCTACTGTTGAAATTAGATTTTAAAAGACAAACTTAATTGTTAGAATAGAAAAATACGATCATTAAGTTTGTGAATTTGATAGGTTTCTTGTGATTTGTTTTTTAACATTAAGCATTTATTGTTAAAAGTGTGTTTAAATTTATTCTCATTTCATGTATTATTACTTTTAAAACATCTAATATCTGTTGGCATCAAGATAAAATATGATTTATTATGGAGAATAAACCTTGTAGATCTTTCAAGTCTTTGTTGGAATGAATAAAAAAAAGTAAATATTAGAATTAATGTTTTTAGTTATTGCAATCTAAATGAATCAATACAATTGTAAAAGTCAACTTTTACAAGTGATATATGTTAGCATTTTATATATATATATATATATATATATTTTTTTTTTTTTTTGAGACAGAGCCTCAAGCTGTCACCCTGGGTAGAGTGCTGTGGCCTCACAGCTCACAGCAACCTCCAATTCCTGGGCTCAAGCGAGTGTCTTGCCTCCGCCTCCCAAGTAGCTGGGACTACAGGCACCCGCCACAACACCCGGCCATTTTTTTTTGGTTGCAGCACTGTTGTTTGGTGGGCTGGGACTGGATTCGAACCTGCCAGCTCAGGTGTACGTGGCTGGCGCCTTAGCCCGTTGAGCCACAGGCGCCGAGCCTATGTTAGCATTGTAAATATATAAAATCAATTTTCATGCAGATTTATTGTACTTTTTAAGCTGAGCCCAAAAATCTCCCAAATAAATTTGTAAGTTTTAAGCTCAGTATCACTTGCCACACTGCTGTATTGTAGCTAAAACAAGTTTATTGTGTTGCTAGAGATGTGTTGAACATTCTTTGTTCAAAATATTGCTTAAATTTGAAGGAAAGATTTAATTCACTTTGATTTATAATCTTAACTTACCCATTTATGTATTTAGACTTCTCTATTTTGTTAGCAAATTTCAGAATATCCTCTAATTAATGCTATAAATGTTATATTTCAAATGGTTTTAAACTGACTTAAGCATTATAAGACATTAAAGTTAATTAAGAAGAGTTAGACATGGAGCTGTCTTAACAAAATATGAATTGTTTAGTTGTGGAACTGGTTACAAATGTAACCTCCTTGTGTTAAAAATCACCCAAGAAATGAACAAGTGACAGTAGGTATTTGGTTACCAAAAAGGCCAAACATTTCAAGCAGTGCTGTAAGGTTGGTATCAAATCTGTTCATAATAAAACCATATAACTCTGCTCATGGTTCCGAACATGATATGAATTACGTGTTAAGGTATAGAACTGTGGTGAATATTATTAGCATTAGTATGGGAAGAAAGCATATTTTTGGTGCCAATCCAAAATAGTAGATTTGTTAAGTAGATTCTAAAGTACGTAATTTAGCCTTTTCTCAAAGATTCGGAATCATTTAAAATTAATAGAGATATTTTATATGATTGTGAGAATTATTTTGAAGGACCATCCACTATTGCCGTGGAACTTGGTTAAGTAATTCTCCAGTGTTCACTAAACTCACTTTTTCAGATTTCACTATCTCAAGAGAATAATCATATTTGTCATTCATACTTCTGGTGCAGAGCTGTTCTATGAATACTTTGCCATTAGCTTGGGATAATGCTTTTACTTTTTTTTTTTTTTAAGTTACTTTTATTATTATTATTATTTTTTGCAGTTTGGGCTGGGGCTGGGTTTGAACCGGCCACCTCTGGCATATGGGGCCGATGCCCTACTCCTTTGAGCCACAGGCGCTGAAATACTGATTTTCTATAAACATTAAAGTTTGTTAGAATTGGGCGGCACCTGTGGCTCAGTCAGTAAGGCACCGGCCCCATATACCAAAGGAGGCAGGTTCAAACAGAGCCCCGGCTGAACTGCAACAAAAAAATAGCCGGGCATTGTGGCGGGCACCTGTGGTCCCAGCTACTTGGGAGGCTGAGGCAAGAGAATCGCCTGGGCCCAGGAGTTGGAGGTTGCTGTGAGCTGTGTGACACCATGGCACTCTACTGAGGGCGATAAAGTGAGACTCTGTCTCTACAAAAAAAGTTTGCTAGAATTATCACTGGTCTTAGAATGGAACACAATATATATATATTTTTATCCTTATAATGTACACCTAAGTAACAATCTGTGCTTTGTAAAACTTAACATCTTGATCTATTCTTACAGGGTTCATGCTTGAACCAGACCCAGAGCGTAGACCTGATATATTTCAAGTATCATATTTTGCATTTAAATTTGCCAAAAAGGATTGTCCAATCTCCAACATCAATGTAAGTAGTTTTCCATGAAGGATATGAATTCAAAATCCAAATTTTATATGTGGGTATACACACACACACACACACACACGTATATGTTTGGAGTTACTTGTTTCGTGACCATGGTTTGAAGTGTTTGATTGTGTTTTTGGTATAAAGCCACAGTGTGTACCAAGGTACCCGGGATGCTGCAGCACATTCTGCAGCAGGATATTTTGTGTTTTAAGGAAAACACAGTGACATCTGTTTGATACAGCACAAACTAATTTTATTAATTTATTTGGGCCTAACAATTTAATGAACAGGAAAATTAGATTTGAGGTTTCTTTTTTTTTTTTGGCCTAGATGTGCCTTGAAAAATTAGTGAGACACTAAGCACATTATTATCTGAGAGAGCTTGAAAACCTTTTGTGTAAAAAACATAGGCCTTGTAAACAGAAAGACTTGGGTTCTATTCTGTCTATCAGTGACAGATTTTATACTTTGGGGGAGTTACTTAATGTCTATTTCATTTTTTGTAAAATAAGGATAGTAATCGTAAGAATTACGTGTAACACCAAGTACCTAGTCCTTAGAGGGTGCTTAGTTGGTGATACCTAATGTCACTTAAGTGCTTTGAATTATATTTGCTGAACTGCTTTAGTCTCTGCTCATTTTAATGAGGGTAAAATAATGTAATACATTAATAATGTAACACAGCATGTTCAAGACCAAAGTATACTGACACATAGAACATTCATGTTCTCCTTACAATTTTCTTTCAAAGTACCCTGACACCTTGGACATTCTTGTTATTCCTGTAATTGTAATTATCCCTATAATTGTCCCATTTATTTTATTTATTATTTTTTATAGAGACAAGAGTTTCACTTTATCGCCCTTGGTAGAGTGCCATGGCGTCACACAGCTCACAGCAACCTCCAACTCCTGGGCTTAGGCAATTCTCTTGCCTCAGCCTCCCAAGTAGCTAGGACTACAGGCGCCCGCCACAAGGCCCGGCTATTTTTCTGTTTTGCAGTTCGGCCGAGGCTAGGTTCGAACCCGCCACCTTTGGTATATGGGGCCGCACCCTATTTGATGAGTCACAGGTGCTGCCCAATTGTCCCATTTATAAGAAGGACTATTGCTAGAGGCCTAGAGACACAGATTATGGTGGTTTACAAGATTAAAAGTATCTGAATGTTGATGTTTTACATGTAGAACATAAAAATAAATGCAACTAAAAAAAAATAATAAAGCTTGCTAGAATCATCAGTGATTTTTAAGCTCTTCTAAACTTTGTAGTGATCATTCTGGCATGACTTATCCTTATAGGGTTTCCTTTATGCATAACTTCAGTTCATCCCAGTAAGAAAAATTGAATATGGTGCTTCCTTCATTGTTTTTTGAAGGCCCTACCATATTCATGTATATTTTCTCTGTTGAAGCTGAAAGGTTGAAAGTTATGCCATTCTAACATTCTAGTAAGGAAAGTTGATTTGATTATGGATTTTAAGCTTTTTATTTAGCAAGCATTTATTGAGTACCTACAGTGACGCAAACATTGGGCATAAACAAATGAGTAAGGCCTTCTATCCTCATTTTTTGAACTTGAAGTCAATGTCATAAAAATTGTTTTCTAGTATGTAGAAAAAAATACTCTATTCTTATCCTTGGTGTTAGCTGCTTTTTCTAAAATGCAACCTAGTCACTTGTTTAAAGAATAGTATAATATAATCTTTTACCCAAGATTTACCCATTTGTCAACAATGATATTTTCTGCCTCTTCTCCAAGGTTTTTTGTGGAACATGAATATGAAAGTGACATTTGTGTAACATGCAGTGATATCTACAGATTAAATCTGGCAAATACATGGGAATGATTTGTAGATATCTCATGTGAAAGTGATAGCAACTCATAGACAGTACTTTTTAAATTTAATAATACATCCATAGTTAAAAAAAATCTTTCTGAAATTAAAAACTGAAAAGTTTTATGTTTCTTTTTCTTCCAAGAATTCTTCTATTCCTTCAGCTCTTCCTGAACCCATGACTGCTAGTGAAGCAGCTGCTAGGAAAAACCAGATAAAAGCCAGGTAGGCAAAGTTATGCTAAAATTGAAAAGGCATTTTTTAAAAAAGTCAAAGTCTCATTTTTTAATTCTAGCAAATGTCATCGATTAACTATCTTGACCACCCCCCCCACACCTTCAATGTTGTAAAAATGTTGTGAGCAAAAAATGAGCAAAAAATGTGCAAATGTGCTTTAATGAGCAAAAAATGTTGTGTTGCTTATTGAATATAGTCTGGTTTAAATGGCAAGTATGAATTCTGCTTTTTAAAATAATTAGATACAGGGTTTGATACCAGTCTCACTTGTACTGTTTCAGCAATAAAGAAGTTACATGTAACTTGTAGGAATCCGCATGACCAACTGTCTGTCGTATCTATGACAGAGCCTAAGTAGTATCTGCTTTTATGGCTGAGGGGTAATGATGAATTAGTACAGGATTTGCCAGTTGAATTTTATTGTTGTGCTTTTTATAATTTATCAATAAATAAGTGCTGATTTAAAAAACAACATGAATCAAATGATTGAGAATGATGATTTGAGTGTCTTTTCACCATGACACAAGCAACTATAAAATTATCAGTTATTGGTCAATAATATAAATTTACTTTTTATGAATAGTATTAATGAAAACTTAAAAAATTTGAATGTATACAAAACTTAATATTAAAAAAATTAAGGGGCCCTGCACCTGTGGCTTAACGGGCTAAGGCATCAGCCACGTACACCTGAGCTGGCGGGTTCGAATCCAGTCCTGGCTGCCAAACAACAATGACGGCTGCAACCAAAAAATGGCCGGGCGTGGTGGTGGGCACCTGGAGTCCCAGCTACTTGGGAGGCTGAGGCAGGAGACTCGCTTGAGCCCAGGAGTTGGAGGTTGCTGTGAGCTGTGATGCCACTGCACTCTATCCAGGGTGACAGCTTGAGGCTCTGTCTCAAAAAAAAAAAAAAAAAGAAGACTCAGTGCCTGTGGCTCAAGTGGCTAAGGCACCAGCCACATACACCTAAGCTGTCAGGTTCAAATCTAGCCCAGGCCTGCCAAACAACAATGGCTGGCTGCAACAAAAAATAGCCAGGTGTTGTGGCGGGCACCTGTAGCTACTTGGGAGACTGAGGCTGGGAAATCGCTTGAGCCCAGGAGTTGGAGGTTGCTGCAAGCTGTGATGCCACGGTACTCTACCCAGGGTGACAGCTTGAGGCTCTGTCTCAAAAAAAAAAAAAAAAAAAATTAAAAGTTTTTTCATGTAAAAGGCATATTTTGGGGGGGAGAAATCTTCTAATAACTAGTTTCATTATTCACATGTTTTCAAAAAGCTTTCACAGGTATTATCCAATTGCCGTGTCTTCACTCTGTGGCACTCTGCTTCACTTCTTAAAACTCCCCTCTCCCCAAACTTTGCATGTCCAGGTGGGACTAGTCTTTCAGGTGGTAGAGGAAGAAAGAAAAGCCAGCAGCAGTAAACCGCACTCTGACTGGCGGGATAGCGAGAGTGAGGCTGGGCAGCAGCGTTGATGCGCTCACTCCTCTCTGGTCTTAGTCAGTTTTGCATCGTCATTTGCTTCCTATATCCAGGCAGGCATTTTCTTCCCATTTCACCACACCCAAAGCCGAGTTTCTTTCTCAGTGTCCAATGGAATCAAATTTATTTTAAAAATTTTAATCCCCATTTCCTACCTGAAACCTCTAGACAAATTAGGCTATAGGACAATTACTCCTCTGTGAAACTAGCTTGGCACTGATTATTTTTACTGCATTATATTCTGTTGTTTTTTTTTTTTAACCATGTGCCGTATCTTTCCACGTATACTGCAAATTCTTTGAAAAATAGGATGTTGTGTTCTTTTTTGGTGGATATCAAGAAACAGACACTACATAGTGGTACATTGGCAAAATAAGTGACATTAGATTTGAGCAAATTCTGCAGACTTTTACCGTGCTTTCGAGAGCTTTTGCTATGCATATGTGTGTTGTGAATATTTAAAGAGTGATTTAGACTAGGAACAAGGCAAAGTCAGGTCAGGCCTGTACTACCCACTAATAAAGAACAGAAAGATTGTATACAGTATTTCCCCCAAATTACTTGAACTGAGGGAATATAGCATTGGTTTTAATGCCACATCAATAATTTGAAGTCAATAAATAACCATTAAAATGAGATGTAATTGATTATATGCATATGAGTTTTTAGTGCCCATCCATTATTTATATGACTTTCATCATTTCATCATGTATACATAATATTTCTGTGATTTTCTAAAATCTTTTTATGCTTCTCTTGGAAAGATAGTTGTTCCCGAGGCTCCCCCTTGTGGTGTAGACAGATATGAAGGAAGAACTGCATCTGCTTCCCTAGGAGATGCAAGCGCCCCAGGTGTGTGCTCGGTAAATCAAGTGCACACAAAAATTTTAAGTATTAAGTCGCTTGAAAATGTAATAAAGGAGCTTAGTAAAGAGATTTACTTGAAAATCCTGTTGGAAAGTGGACATATGACCCTATTAAAAGTATTTTAGTTTTTATACTTAATTTATGGAAAGCACAGATGATAAATATTTAAGTTAAACATTTTACTTGTCTTTTTTTGAAAAAGAAGACATGTTTGTGTCTTCTCAGATTTACACTCTTTTGATTTAAAAACTATGTGCTTATCACCTAACCAACCACATCTGCGGCCTAAATTAAAGTCCTAATAGGAAAAGTTTTGTGTAATTTCTATTCAGTGTTTTAAATAAAGCAAATTTAAAGATTCAAGAAGTTAAATGTGGGCAGGTGGTGGGCAGGTGGTTTCACCTGCTAAAAGCTCTCGCCTCTTCTGTTTTATATGTTGTAGGGCACAGTCTCTCCCCTCTCCTCTCTTCTCTCATTTTTAAAGCCTTAAGTCCAAGGTCGGAGAGATTCTTTCTTTCTGTTTCTTGTTGTTATTTCTCTGACTGATTCATAGAGTTGGTTTTCAGTTTTCTCTAAAACCTCATGAAAAAAGATTGTTTCCTTTTAATATCATTTTATCACCTTAAAAAGGAAAGCGAATAAAATAAAACTAACCATTTTTCTTAAAATAGAACACTATAATTTATGGTCTGCTATTGAAGTTTCAGAAAAGAGTAAACTCCCAGTTTCATTTTATTTGCTTTCCTGTGTTCATTAAACATTTAGTATTTGAGAGAGAAACCTAGGAGGGAGCTCTGAGGACTAATGTGATGAACAATAATTAAAACCCATCTAGTGAATTATATGCTTTATAGAACAAATAGTAAATTAGATATAATCTCAGTGTTTGGAATGAAGTTTTTTGTTTTTGTTGTTGTTGTAGAATAACAGATACCATTGGACCAACAGAAACCTCAATTGCACCAAGACAGAGACCAAAGGCCAACTCTACTGCTGCCACTCCCAGTGTGCTGGCCATTCAGAGTTCAGCAACACCTGTTAAAGTCCCTGTTCCTGGTGACTTCGGTAACCACAGACCGAAAGGTAACACAACCCTGCCAACTCCATCTCCTTTATAGTTAACAAAGTTAAACCTTATAGGGTTTGATTTCCTCGGCATATAAATTGCTGAGAAACTTAAAATTACAAAGCAGGTAAGTTTAAGAAATTTTCTCCTTAGGTCTAATACACTCAGTTGTTTTTCCTAAAGTTGTAGGCAGAGGAAAATTACTGGCAATATAAAGTATGTTACTAAAAGATCACAGTTGCTTTGATTCTATAAATATAAACCCTTATCCCTAGAGTCATCAGCTAGGAGGTTTTGAGATTGGTCATAAAGTTCAAGGGTATAGAAAATTCTTTGTTGTATTGGAAAAGAGGAAGTTGAAGCTCTAGACTTACTAAGTTATATGTCTTCTCACTGAATGCAAAGTCTTGACAAGGGAGTGTTTTGAGAAACTCCTGGGCTCAGGTGAGTCTCCTGCCTCTGCCTCCCAGGTAGCTGGGACTACAGGCGCCTGCTGCAATGCCCGGCTATTGTTTGGTTGTAGTTGTCGTTGTTGTTTGGCAGGCCCAGGCTGAATTCATCGTGCTAGCTCCGGTGTATGTGGCTGGCATCCTAGCCACTGAGCCATGGACACCAAGCCTACTTTTCCTGTTATGAGGAGTAAATAACAAGGCATGTGGAGTCTAGAAAAATTCTGTCTCACAGTAAGCATTCAGTGTTAGTTTTTTTCTTTTGGACCTTTTGGGGCTGAAAATTAGTTTTATTTATCATGTATCAATACCCCTCCCCCAGCCAGAGACCACTGGAATAGAACTTGTAGTTGAACAAGTTAGGTTTAATACTCCCAAACTATATGAATCTCTGTGGTGTCTCAGTAAGATGGTGTTTGAAAAGACTTACTAAAGGACTTAACTGTCAGGAGGTAGTGGTTTAATACGATTAAATATCTTAATGAATCTTATCTAGAAGGAGGAAGGGTAAAGCCTTAATTGCTAAAAGAAACAGTAGTCTGTCATGTTAGGCAGGTCAGGGTAGGGGTTGTTGAGTCACTTTTGTGGTTTGGACGATGTTCATGACTGTCCGTGTTCAGACATGTTTATGAAGTGATCTTATCGTCATGATCCATCACAGACGCAGAGCGGTATTGTCTGATGCTGGTGTTCCATGAGATTATCCACCAGAACACCAGGAGCCAGATGTGAGGGCCAGGACTGCTCCTGATGTCAAGGGCACTGTCTCTTTTTCTTAAATTAGAAAAGTTATTACCGGGCGGCTCCTGTGGCTCAGCGAGCAGGGTGCCGGCCCCATATACCGAAGGTGGTGGGTTCAAGCCCGGCCTCGGCCGAACTGCAAAAACAAAAAAATAGCCGGGTGCTGTGGCGGGCGCCTGTAGTCCCAGCTACTAGGGAGGCTGAGGCAAGAGAATCACTTAAGCCCAAGAGCTGGAGGTTGCTGTGAGCAGTGTGA
>CAUYON010063019.1:0-19669 GCA_963573935.1 Arctocebus calabarensis | reverse complement strand
GGTTAAAACCCAGCCTCGGCCAAACTGCGGAACAGAAAAATAGCCGGGCATTGTGGCAGGCGCCTGTAGTCCCAGCTACTAGGGAGGCTGAGGCAAGATAATCGCCTAAGCCCAGGAGAGGTTGCTGTGAGCTGTGTGACTCCATGGCACTCTACCGAGAGCGACAAAGTGCGATTCTGTCTCTATAAAAACAAAACAAAACAAAACAAACAACAAAAAAAAAACTGGGCAGTGCCTGTGGCTCATCGAGTAGGGCGCCAGTCCCATACACCAAAGGTGGCGGGTTCAAACCCTGCCTTGGCCAAACCGCAAAAAGAGAAAAACAGCCAGGTGTTGTGGCAGGAGCCTGTCGTCCCAGCTACTCCAGAGGCTGAGGCAAGATAATCGCCTAAGCCCAGGAGTTGGAGGTTGCTATGAGCTTTGTTATACCACGGCACTCTACTGAGGGCGATAAAGTGAGACTCTGTCTCTATAAAAAAAAAAAAAAAAATGAAAAATCAGCTGGGTGTTATGGTGCATGCCTGTAGTCCCAGATATCTGCAAGGCTGCAGTGAGGCAGGAAGTTTGCTTGAGTCGAGGACTTTGAGGTTGCTGTGAACTAGACTGACTCCTGTCTCCAAAAAAACAGGGGCCTGGGCAGCACCTGTGGCTCAGTGGGTAGGGCACCAACACTGTATGCTAAGGGTGGTGGGTTTGAACCTGGCCCCAGCCAAATTGCAACAAAAAATAGCCAGGTGGGGCTCGGTTCCTGGTGACTCAAGCGGCTAAGGCGCCAGCCACATACACCTAAGCTGGCGGGGCGGGTTCAAATCCAGCCCGGGCATGCCAAGCAACAATGACGGATACAACCAAAAAAAAAAAAACAGCTGGGCGTTGTGGCAGGTGCCTGTAGTCCCAGCTACTTGGTAGGCGGAGGCAGGAGACTTGCTTGAGTCCAGGAGTTGGAGGTTACTGTGTGCTGTGATACTATAGTAGTCTACCTAGGGGACAGCTTGAGGCTCTGTCTCAAAAAAAAGAAAGGGGGCTACAGTGAGCATTGTTTTTTTTGTTTCTTTGTTTTTTTAATTTATTGCTGGGGATGCATTGAGCATACCAGAAACCAGGTTACATTGGTTGCATTTGTTAGGTAAAGTCCCTCTTACCATCGTCTCTTGTCAAGGTGTGGCACACGCCAAGACCCCACCCCCCTCACTTTACAGTAAGCATTGTTAAGTGGAACCAGAAAACTTGGACTTGACATCTGGCTCTGCCCACTTACTAGATTGTAAATCCTGTGATATTGGTTTCTTGTTTTCTTTTTTGAGAAAGGTTATCACTTTTTTGTCCTTGGTAGAATGCCATGGTATCACAGCTCACAGCAACCTCAAACTCTTGGGCTCAAACAATCCCTTTGCCTCAGCTTCCCAAGTAGCTGAGACTACAAATACCCACAATAATGCCCAGCTATTTTTAGAAACAGGGTCTCATTCCAGCTCAAGCTGGTTGGCTCAGAGCTTTACTGCTTCTTATCAGGACTACTGGTAATTTTCCTTGCAAAGGGAAACTTAAGCTTTAAAGTGCCTATGAACTACCTAGGAATTTTGCTAAAATGCAGGGTTGGATTCATTAGGTGTAGGATGAGGAGTCCGCATTACTTTTTCTTCTTTTTTTTTTTTTTTGTTGTTGTTGCAGTTTGGCCAGGGCCAATGTGAACCCGCCACCCTCAGTATATTGGGCTGGCGCCCCACTCACTGAGCCACAGGCACTGCCCACCTTTTTTTTCTTTTTTGAGACAGAGTCTCATTATGTCACCCTCAGTAGAGTGCCTTGATGTCACAGCTCACAGCAACCTCAAACTCTTGGGCTTAAGCAATTCTCTTGCCTCAATCACCAAGTAGCTAGGCACCTACCACAACGCCCAGCTATTTTTTGGTCTCAGTTTTCATTGTTTAGCTGGCCCAGGCCAGGTTTGAACCTGTCACCCTTGGTATATGTGACTGGTGCAGGAACCACAGTGCTAAGGGCACTGAGCCGGGAGTCCACATTTCTAACAAGCTCCTAGGGATGCCCTTGTTGGCCTGTGGAACAGTTTTTAACTATCAAAGTCCTAACTCATCTCCTTGACTCTAATCTCCTCTCTTAATCCATTCTTTGTCTGAAAACAAGAGGGATTTTTCTTTCTTTCTTTTTTTTTTTGAGATAGAGTCTAACTTTGTCGCCACTGGGAGAGTGCTGTAGCGTCATAGTTCACAGCAACCTCAAACTCTTTTTTTTTTTTTTTTGAGACAGAGTCCCGCTATGTCACCCTTGATAGAGTGCCATGGTGTCAAGGCTCAACCTGTGCATTGTGACGAGTGCCTATAGTCCCAGCTACTTGGGAGGCTGGGGCAAGTGAATTGCTTAAGCCCAAGAGTTTGAGGCTGCTGTGAGCTGTGATGCCATAGCATTCTACTAAGGGTAACACAGAGCGATTGTCTCAAAAAAAAAAAGATAGGCTCAGCCCCTGTGGCTCAAGTGGCTAAAGCGCCAGTCACATACACCTGAGCTGGAGGCTTCCAATCCAGCTCAGCCCCTCCAAACAACAATCACAGCTGCAGGCTTGGTGCCTGTGGCTCTGCGGGCTAGGGAGCCAGCCACGTACACCCGAGCTGGCGGGTTCGAATCCAGCCCGGGCCCGCCAAACAGCAATGACGGCTGCAGCCAAGAAATGGCTGGGTGTTGTGGCGGGTGCCTATAGTTCCAGCTGCTTGGGAGGCGGAGGCGGGAGACTCGCTTGAGCCCAGGAATTGGAGGTTGCTATGAGCTGTGATGCCACAGCACTCTATCTAGGATGACAGCTTGAGGCTCAGTCTCAAAAAAAATAAAAATTAAAAAATTAAAAAAGACAATGACGGCTGCAACCAAAAAATAGCCAGGCGGGCTCGGCGCTTGTGGCTCAACAGGCTAAGGTGCCTGCCATGTACACCTGAGCTGGTGGGTTCGAATCCAACCCAGCTCGCCAAACAACAATGACGGCTGCAACCAAAAAATGGTCAGGCGTTGTGGTGGGCGCCTGTAGTCCCAGCTACTTGGGAGGTGGAAGCAGGAGATTCGCTTGAGCCCAGGAGTTGGAGGTTGCTGAGAGCAGTGATGCCACAGTACTCTATCCAGAGTGACAGCTTGAGGCTCTGTCTCAAAAAAAAAAAAAATAGCCAGGCATTGTAGCGGGCACCTTGTAGCCCCAGCTACTTGGTAGTCAGAGGCAGGAGAATCGCTTGAGCCCAAGAGTTGGAGGTTGCTGTGAGCTGTGATGTAACAGCACTCTATGCAGGGCAACAGCTTGAGGCTCTGTCCGAAAAAAAAAAAAGCAGAGCCTGTGGCTCATGGGAGTAGGTCACCGGCCCCATATGCCGGAAGTGGCAGGTTCAAACCCAGCCCCAGCCAAAAAAAATAACTGCAAAAAACATTAAAAAAAAATAAATGTACAGACAAAACATTCGGGGGTGGGAGGGATAATGCTTAAATGCTTAATGTGCAGGATGATGGGATTGTAAGTAACATTAGTTACCCCTATTTTACAAAACTTTGTGTTACTTCTATATTAAAATCATTTTAATTAAAAATGTTTTTGTTTCATGTTTTTTCCCAATAAACATAAAATCTAGGGCGGTGCCTGTGGTTCAGTGAGTAGGACGCTGGCCCCATATACCAAGGGTGGCGGGTTGGAACCCAGCCCCGGCCAAAATGCAACAAAAAAATAGCCGGGCGTCATCGCGGGCACCTGTAGTCCCAGCTACTCGGGAGGGTTAGGCAAGAGAATCGCCTAAAGAAGAACTGGAGATTGCTGTGAGCTGTGACGCCAAGGTACTCTACTGAGGGCGACAAAATGAGAATCTGTCTCAAAAAAAAAAAAAAAAAAAACATAAAATCTAACCCATTAACCAGAACAAATATTGGGCTGAATTTGACAGTGAGTTGTGACAACGTAATCCAAGGAGCTAGAAGCGAGTTGTATTAGTGAAGATTGGATATCCAGGTGACAGAAGCCATTCTATGTATTTTCATTGATTCCTCACAACAACCCTGAGAGAGGTACTATCATTATTACTATTACTATTATTATTATTATTATTACAGAGACAAGAAAATGAAAGTTACAAGATTAATTTACCCGAGGTCACACGCCTAGTAAGTGGCAAAACTCTTCTGTTTTGCTCCGGATCCGAGCCAGGGAAGGCAGCCCGGAACTCACTGCCCGGCCTGAAAGGATAGAGTTTCGCTGCAGTGGGACGGCCCCGGGAACCCTCACCCCGGTAACCATAGCCAAGGCTAAGTCGCCCTACCACAACTTGAACATACCAACAGTTAGCCAGCGACCGCTCACCTTCCGGCAGTCTGTGACTTCCGCTTGGGTCCCCGCTTTTCCCCGCCGGCTTCCCCACATTTCCCTTATGGGTACATCTGCTTTTTCATCCCGGCGCCAACTAGTCAATAGAGCACTGGAGTTCTGGCCGGGTACGAATGCCAAAGAGAGGTAGCAAGAGTCCCGGAGTCCGGCAGCTGAGGGTTTTAGCTTCCACTCCTCCTAGTTTATTGTGCCCTATGTGAAGAATTGGGGAGAACTTTTTTTTTGGTAGTGGGGAGAATTTAGAGAATCTTTTACCCTCTCCTTCCCACATTTCCTTCAGGCTGCAAACTAAATTCCTGCATCTTTCAAATAAGACTCAGTTACAGTGAACGCCCGTTCGTCCCCAGACGCCTGGGCCCCCTGGTGCCTCATCTCCCGGCGGTTACCCCCAGAGGTGTCCGAGACCTCAGAAGGCCGCTTCCGCTGGAATTCCCCCCATAAATCCTTGACGAACCATCACATAACCCAGACAGTGGCGAGGGTTTCTGCAAGCCTTTCTGCAATACAACCCCGCGGGGTCGCCACTCGCCAACTGTGTCCTGTGCGCGCCTCAGTCAAAGCACTTTCGACACTGTATCTGAATTGCTCATTCATCTCACGTCTTCGCCACGCTGTGAGCTTCTTGGGTCCAAAACTGTCCTTCCTTTTACCAGCACCTATCATAGGCGCTCGGCGTAAATTCGAGACCATGTAGCTCTTTAACACTTTTTTTTCTTACAAGGAAGACCACAACAAATACAGTCGCATTTTCCAGGTTTCCTCCATCACTACTCTCCCGGTCAACTCCTCTTCCTTTCTTCCTATATTTTCTCTTTTTCTTTCCTTCCTTCCTTCTTTTTTTTTTTTTTTTTTTGACAGAGTCTCAAGCTGTCGCCCTGGGTAGAGTGCCTGGCACCATAGCTCACAGCAACCTCCAACTCTTGGGCTTAAGCGATCCTCTTGCCTCAGTTTTTCTATTTTTAGTAGAGGCAGGGGTCTCGCTTATTGCTAAGGCTGGTCTAAAACCCGTGAGCTCAAGCTATCCACCTCGGCCCCTGAGAGTGCTAGGATGGCAGGTGTGAACCAGCACTCCTAGCATCCACTTCCTTCTTAAAATTCTGCTTGATTCCTCTAAACTCCACTTACCTCCTATTTCCTCCTTCACTAACTTTTCTATTCTCTTCCCACAACCTTAAAACAAAGACTGTCTCCATAACCCAGCCTAGTCTCCCATAACTGTTCTCTTCTAGTTTCAAATAGGAAATATCTACACATGATTTAATATCTTACTTCTCTAAGTGCCAGCATACATTATACATTTCCAGCTATTTTTTTTTAGACAAGAGTCTCACTCTCTTGCTCTGGGTAGAGTGTTGTGGCGCTATAGCTCATAGCAACCTCAAACTCCTGTGTTCAAGCCATCTTCCTGCCTCAGTCCTCTACATAGCTGGAATTACAGGCATCCATCACAATGCCTGGCTAATCTTTTCTATTTTTAGTAGAGATGGAAGTCTTACTCTTAGTCACATTGGTCTCAAACTCATGATGACCTTAAGCAATCTACCCACCTCACCTCCCAGAGTGCTAGGATTACAAGCCTGAGGCCCGCCCCACCCCCCGGGCCTATTTCCAACCTCATGTAGCATTTCTTTCTGTTTTGTTTTTGTTTGTTTGTTTATTTGTTTGTTTTTGTTTTTAGACAGAGCCCCAAGCTGTCACCCTGGGTAGAATGCCATGGTGGTGGCATCACAGCTCACAGCAACCTCCAACTCCTGGGCTCTAGTGATTCTCTTGCCTCAAACTCCCAAGTACCTGGGACTACAGGTGCCCGCCACAATGTCTGGCCATTTTTTGGTTGTAGCTGTCATTGTTGTTTGGCAGCCCCAGCTGGATTCGAACCCATGAGCGCTCCTGTATGTGGCTGGCACCTTAGCCGCTTGAGCTACAGGTGCCAAGCCTCTTGTAGCATTTCTAGCTGTGGCAATACCACCAGCATCTCAAATGCCATATGTCCAAAATTAACATATTTTCCTCCCATCTCTTCCCCACCTTTGTTTGTTTGTTTGTTTGTGTTTGAGGCAGTCTCACTCTGTAGATCTGGGTTTGAGTGCCATGGCATCATCATAGCTCACAGCAACCTCAAACTCTGGGGCTCAAGCAATTCTTTTATTCCACCCTCCCAAGTAGCTGGGACTACAGGCACCTGCCACAACACCCAGTTAATTTTTCTTTTTTTCTTTTTCTTTGCAGTTTTTGGCCGGGGCCAAGTTTGAACCCACCACCTCCATGGCCAGTGCCCTACTCCTTTGCGCCACAGGTGCCACCCAAGTTTTTCTATTTTTAGTAGAGATGAGGTCTCGCTCTGGCTCGGGCTGGTCTCAAACTTGTGAGCTCAGGCAATCCACCCACCTTGGCCTTCCAGACTGCTAGGATTACAGGCATGAGCCACAGAGCCCAATCTGATTAACTTTTTATTTGTTTAATTTTTTGTAGAAACAGGGTCTTATTATGTTACTCAGGCTGGCCTCACACTCTTGGCCTCAAGCAATCCTTCCACCTAGACCTCTAAGAGTACTTAGATCACAGGTGTGTGCCACCACATCAAGCCTGAGGCTTTTTGTTTGTTTGTTTGTTTTGCAGTTTTGGCTGGGGCCAGGCTTGAAACCGCCACCCCAGGTAATGAGGCCGGCGCCCTACTCCTTGAACCACAGGCGCCACCCCCAAGCCTGAGTTTTAAAATTTTGTTTTGTTTTGTTTTGAGACAGAGTCTCAAGCTGCGTGGCCCTGGGTTCAGTGCCATGCCGTCACAGCTCATAGCAACCTCTAACTCTTCGGCTTAAGCGATTCCTTTGCCTCAGCCTCCCAAGTAGCTGGGACTTCAGGCACCCACCACAACGACCAGCTATTTTTTTTTGTTGCCGTTTGGCCGGGGCCGGGTTTGAACCCACCACCCTCGGTATATGGGGCCAGAGCCCTACTCACTGAGCCAGCGGCACACCGCCCATTAAATTTTTTTTTTTTTTGAGACAGAGTCTCACTTTGTTGCCCTCAGTAGAGTGCTGTAGCATCACAGCTCACAGCAACATCCAACTCCTGGGCTTAGGTTATTCTCTTGCCTTAGCCTCCCAAGTAGCTGGGACTATAGGCGCCGGCCACAACACCCAGTTATTTTTCGTTACAGTTCAGCGAGGCTGGGTTTGAACCCACCACCCTTGGTATGTGGGGCTGGGACCCTACTCACTGAGCCACAGTCGTCGCCCAAAGCCCAGCTAGTTTTTTGTTGCAATTTGGCCGGGGCCAGGTTCGAACCCACCACCTTTGGTATGTGGGGCCGGTGCCCTACTCACTGAGCCACCCAGAGTTTTTTAATTTTTTTTTTTTTTTTTTAAGACAGAGCCTCAAGCTGTTGATCTGGGTAGGGTGCTATGGCCTCACAGCTCACAGCAATCTCCAACTCCTGGTCTTAGGTGATTCTCTTGCCTCAGCCTCCCAAGTAGCTGGAACTACAGGCGCCTGGCACAATATCCGGCTATTTTTTGGTTGTAGTTGTCATTGTTTGACAGGCGTGGGCTGAATGCAAACCCTCCAGCTCTGGTGTATATGGCTGGCACCTTAGCTGCTTGAGTTACGGGTGCCAAGTCATTAAGCTTTTTTATATAGCAGCCATCCTAATGCTGTGAAGTAATAGCTCATTGTGGTTTTCATCTGCATATTCCTAATTCCATAATTCCTTAATTAGTTTTTTAAATTTCAAACTAATATGAAAGTACAAATAATTAGGTTACATTGTTTGCATTTGTTAGGTACAGTTGTAATTGAGCCCTTCACCCAGGATGTGTACTGTATACCCTTAAATTGTGCACATTAGGTAAGACCTTACCAATTAATCCCCCTCCCTCTTCCCTTTCCCCTTTGCCTCCTCACCACTCCCTTCCTTGAATTTAATTGTGTTTTTTCCTCTTATGTGTGTATAGTTATTTATTTCTTGGTTTTGTATTATTGCGTACATTGGATACTTGCTTTTCCATTTTTATTTAATTAATGAATATATTTTGAGACAGAGACTCACTATGTCACCCTACATAGAGTGCTATAGCATCACAGCTCACAGCAACCTTTAACTCTTGGGCTTAAGCAATTCTCTTATCTCAGCCTCCCAAGTAGCTGGGAGTATAGGCACCCGCCAAAACAGCTGGCTATTTTTTTGTTGCAGTTTGGCCGGGGCCGGGTTCAAACCCACCACCCTCTGTATATGGGGCCAGCGCCTTACTCAATGAGCCACAAGCACCACCCCCAGGTATTTTTTGCTTGTAGTTGTCATTGTTATTTTGCAAGCCTGGGCCAGATTTGAACCTGCCAGCTCTGGTGTATATGGCTGGAGCACTAGTCTCTGAGCTACAGATGCCAAGCCCATTTTTTATTTTTAGACAGTCTCATTTTGTCACCCTCGGTAGAGTGCTATGGCATCACAGCTCACAGAAACCTCAAACTCTTGGGCTTAAGCAATTCTCTTGCCTCAGCCTCACAAGTAGCTGGGACTACAGGTGCCTGCCACAGTGCCCAGCTATTTTTTTTTCTTTTTTTTTTTTTTGAGCAGGGTCTCACTCTTGCTCAGGCTGGTTTTGAGCCTGTCAGCTCAGGCAGCCCACCCTTTTCAGCCTTCCAAGTGCTGATATTACAAGCATGAGCCACTTCACCTACCCCTTGCTTTTCCATTCTTGTGATACTTTTCTTTTTTTTTTTTTTTTTGCAGTTTTTGGCTGGGGCCAGGTTTGAACCCGCCACCTCTGGTATATGGGGCCGGTGCCCTACCCCTTTGAGCCATAGGCACCACCCTCTTGTGATACTTTTCTTTTTCTTTTTTTTTTGAGACAGAGCCTCAAGCTGTCACCCTGGGTAGAGTGCTGTGGCATCACAGCTCACAGCAACCTCCAATTCCTGGGCTCACGCGAGTCTCCTGCCTCTGCCTCCCAAGTACCTGGGATCACAGGCACCCGCCACAACGCCTGGCCATTTTTGGTTGTAGCCGTCATTGTTGTTTGGCGGGCCCAGGCTGGATTCGAACCCGCCAGTTCAGGTGTACGTGGCTGGCGCCTTAGCTGGTTGAGCCACGGGCGCCGAGTCTTGTGATACTTTTCTAAGAAGAATGTTCTTCAACTCCACCACTTAATATAAAAGATGTTTTAAAAGTATGGAATGCTTCATGAATTTGCATGTCATCCTTGAACAGGGGCCATACTAATCTTCTCTGTATCATTCCAATTATACTATATGTGCTGCCAAAACGAGCACAATTGTTTGTTTGTTTTTTTAAGTATGGGAAACCGTGTATATTTGTTAGCGGCGATGAAAGAGAGGCTAGATGGAAGGAAAATTATTCAAATCAAAAAGAAAGGACATGAAAAACACAATTGTAAGAGAGATTTTACCTAACAGATGCAATCAGTGTAACCTGGTTTCTTGTACCCTCAATAAATCCCCAACAATAAAAAAAAAAAAGAAAGGATATGAGAAAGTCAGGCAGAAGAGTGAAATAAATACAAAGAGTGGAGGTGAAATGATTATTTAAGTTAAGCCAGCCATGTGTCTGGCATCTTCTCCCTTACCAAGGCAGTGGCAGTGAGCCCCACCAGATCTTAACCATACCTTTGTTCATAACAAAGCTGAAACTTACCCAAATTAGAAATATAAACAAAAGGGAACGGTCTATCTATTGGCAGACACAGACCAGGCAAATACCCTGAAATGATAACATACAAAGGGAACAAAATGAGGCCAATCAAGAGCAGGCAGGCCATGGCAAATAAAAGCTTCTTGTTCAAAAGAAAATGAACACTAAGAGTATCATTTGAAAGCTTGGGACCTGGCTGGCCTCGAACTCCTGAATTTTAGTGATTCATGGGTCTCAGCCTTCCAGAGAACTTGGATTACAGGTGTGAGCCACTGTGCCCAACACGTGCCACATTTTGACCACCTTTAGAATCTTGTCCTTCCACCTGTCTTATACTAAAGTTATTTCCAATAGGCTGGCTCCTGATTTCTTTGGATAAATGGTCTGTTTGCTTGTCTACCAGATGACGCTTAGGTACCAAATTGTAAACAGTAGTTAAGAGCATGAATCTGGAGTCAGACTGACTCCATCACTTACCAACTGTGCACCCTTAGCAATCTGTGCCTCAGTTTCTAGATGAACACAGAAATGTGTTATTTGGGAAGGAAGGACTTCCTGCCCCACCTGACAGTCCTCAGCTCTCAGATACCTCAGGGTCTGGCTGAGCTGCAGAGAGACCCCTGGACCAAGGTGCCATCCTTCCCAGGTAGCCTACATCTAATGACTGAAGCAGGATAATTATCTGGCCATTTTAATACAATGTGGGACAACTCTGGTGATCTACTTTAGCTTCAGTGTGCCCATGCTATTGGTTGATCTTGTTGTCATGTCCATACTGCAGTTCAGCTTCTTCCGCTTTCCCTCCCTTCTACATTTGTCAATCCAGGAACACTCCCTGATAAATATCCTTCATCTAATCTAATCTAATCTAATCTATCTAAACTCATAGTCTACTTTTAGAAGAACCCAATCTGCAAAAGTCTTTGCTAGAAGTGGGCTGAGAAAGAAGGCAATAAAATGATGTTTGAAAACTAGATCACTCACTATCCTGCTGGCAATGGAGACCTGCCACAATGGCTCGGCACCCATAGCACAGTGTTTATGTGCTGGCCACATGCACCCAGGGCAATGGGTTCAAACCCAGCCTGGGCCTGCTGAAGAACAATGACAACTGCAACAACAACAACAAAATAGTCAGGCATTGTGGTGGGCACCTATAGTCCCAGATACTTGTGAGTGTGAGGCAAGACCTGCCACAGATGATAGTTTAATTGGTAAATACTATCTCATCATTGATGGATAGGGTTAGTATGCTGCTGAAAGGAATGCACCAGATGGTGGGATGCATTAAGCATTTGAAAAATGTGGGGAACATATGGGCAGCGCCTGTGGCTCAAAGGAGTAGGGTGCCAGCCCCATATGTCAGAGGTGGTGGGTTGAAGCCCAGCCCTGGCCAAAAACTGCAAAAAAAAAAAAAAAAAAGAAAGAAAATGTGGGGAGCATAATAACTATTGATATAAGGATAGTAGAATTGGGGTGGCTATTACCAAAAGCCAAGTATGAAAGCCAGAAGGCCTCCTTCTTAGCATATAGAGAGACTTTCAGTACCTGCAGTTGCCAGGCAAGGAATGCTGAGACCGATGATAATCATCAGAGTAGCCTGAGCCCCAATAAAGTTCAACTCTTATGCAAAGCAGGTCGGCTAAGCCAAGGCCAGGGCCTTAGTTGGGAATAATTGGACCATGACATATGGAATGAAAATATTTAGTTAATACCTTGAAGATCTTGAATTCTCAGATTCTCAGATTCTCTGGAACTCTCTGAACCTACAGAAATGGCCTACCATCCAACACTCCCCTCTGCCCTGTAGACAGTACAGAGGACTTTACCCTGCAAGACTGCATCATCTCTTCCCTATCAGAATCTGCCCTTCCTTTCCTCCTGGCCACTAGGTTTATAGGTAAAAACATATACAACCCAGTGTGGGACATACTGGGCCTGCTCAAGGAGGAGAGGGATTATACCCCAAAAGATCTCCAAGAACTAGCCAAGTATGTAATGGCAATTGCTAGGACAGTAGAAAAGGACTGAACCTGAGAGTGCTTGATCAAGGGGACCAAATTGTAACACTGCACAAGGGAGTGTGTACTGATTTGGGAGCACTTTTCTGGAATACAAAATTTATCACCCCACCAAGAATGCCAGGATTTTCAGATTTGCTATTATAATGGCTTTTAGAAGCATGGGAAACTCTACAGTCCACACAAGATAAAAAAAAAAAAATGCCAGAACTGCTGAAACAAATACTATAGGAGGTGATTAAAAAGCTCAGAGAAGTGGGAACACCAGAGTAGATATATTATGGAAGGCCAGGAAACTCATTATTATTTTGCATGGGAATGCTGAGGGGATATATCACTAAACAAGGTAAGAGGCACACCACCATCACTAAAGATCCAGTGGTGGTTGTCCTGTGTAGGCCAGGGCTAACTGTAGTTAGGCTGTCAAAAACTAGGCTCACTAACAGAAATGGGGTGATTAGCCCTTGAAACAAGAAGGCAGGGCAGCATCTGTGGCTCAAAGGGGTAGGGTGCCAGCGGTGGCGGTTCAAACCCAGCCCTGGCCAAAAAAAAAAGAAGACAGGTGGCAGTGCTTATTGCGAGAAGCCAGGTAGATGCAATAATTATAATGAGTGATAGCCAAGCAGGCCTGACCCTCAGAGAATTATGGATATAGTTAGCAGAATATAGCATCTCCAGGGATAAAACAGATGCACAGTCAAAAAAGCTATTCCTCAACTTACCATCAGAAGAAATCAAGGATAGATGATCAGGAGCCTTAGGAAATTGCTCCAATAAAAATTAACTGTTGTTTGCCTACTTTTAGATCTGAGCCAGTTTTTAGACTCTGAAGTCAGGGTCTCAAACAGATGAATGGACCCAGGAGCAGTGGCTTGCATCTGTAATCCCAGCACTTTGGGATGCTGGGGTGAGAAGATCACCTGAGGCCAGAAGTTTGAGACCAATCTGGGCAACTGGTAGTTGAGACTCCTCCTCTGCAAAAAATACAAAAAGTTAGCCGAGTGTGGTGGCATACGCCTGTAGACCCAGCTATTCAGGAGGCTGAGGCATGAGGATCTCTTGAGCCCAGGAATTCAAGGCTGCAGTGAACTTTGATCATGCCACTGTTCTCTAGCCTGAGGGACAGAGTGAGACCCTGTCTCAAAAAAAGTAAGGACGCGGCGCCTGTGGCTCAATGGGCTAAGGCATCAGCCACGTACACCTCAGCTGGTGGGTTCGAATCCAGCCCAGCCTGCCAAATAACAATGACAGCTGCAACCAAAAAATGGCCGGGCGTTGGCTCGGCGCCTGTGGCTCAGTGGGCTAAGGTGCCAGCCACGTACACCTGAGCTGGCGGATTCAAATCCAGCCCGGGCCATCAAACAACAATGATGGCTGCAACTAAAAAACAAACAAAAAAAAAAAATGGCCGGGCGTTGTGGCGGGCACTTGTAGTTCCAGCTACTTGGGAGGCAGAGGTAGGAAACTCACTTGAGCCCAGGAATTGGAAGTTGCTGTGACCTGTGATGCTTCGGCACTCTATCCAGGGTGACAGCTTGAGGCTCTGTCTCAAAAAAAAAAAAAAAAATAGTAAGATGATTAAGTCACCACCAAAAGGACCCAGCAACATCATGAGAATTTTTCAAATATACACAGCGATTATTTCCCTAGACCTTTCTCCAAAGTTCACATATGTGTACTGGTATTTTCACCTTTTTTATTTGTTCGAGAAGGGGTCTCACTATGTTGCCCAGACTGGACTCTAATTCCTAGGCTCAAGGGATCTTCCTTCTTCAGCTTCCCGAGTAGCTGGGACTACAGGCACACAAACTGCATCTGGCATCTCATTATTCTAAATATTCACTTCGTACATTTTCTTTGTTTTAAAGAAGGCTTCCCCAAATCACAGGGTGGGAATGTAAAGCAATAGCACATTTTATGAGATGATCTGAAAATATGTACCAAGAATTTATTTATTTATTTATTTATTTGAGACAGAGCCTCAAGCTATCACCCTGGGTAGAGTGCTGTAGCATCACAGCTCACAGCAACCTCCAATTCTTGGGCTCAAGCGAGTCTCCTGCCTCCACCTCCCAAATAGCTGGGACTAAAGGCGCCTGCCACAACACCTGGCCATTTTTTGTTTGCAGCCCTCATTGTTGTTTTGGTGGGCCCGGGCTGGATTCGAACCAGCCAGCTCAGGTGTACGTGGGTTGGGGCCTCAGCCCGTTGAGCTACAGGAACCAAGTCAGAATTATTTTTTATTTTTATTATTTTTTTATTTTTGAGACAGAGCCTCAAGCTGTCACCCTGGGTAGAGTGTCGTGGCATCACAGCTCACGGCAACCTCCAATTCCTGGGCTCAAGCGAGTCTCCTGCCTCTGCCTCCCAAGTAGCTGGGACCACAGGCGCCCACCACAACGCCCGGCTATTTTTTTTTTGTTTGGGTTGCAGCCGTCATTGTTGGTTGGCGGGCCCAGGTTGGATTCGAACCCGCCAGCTCAGGTTTATATGGCTGGCGCCTTAGCCCGCTGAGCCACAGGCGCTGAGCCTCTTCAGCCTTTTGATCATCCACTTCCACTTAGTGAATAGCAAACATATTTTCTCTTCCTTATGATTTATGATTTTCTTTTTCTTTTTTTTTCTGTAGAGACAAGTGTCTCACTTTATCGCCCTCAGTAGACTGCCGTGGCATCACACAGTTCACAGCAACCTCTAGTTCCTGGGCTAAGACGATTCTCTCGCCTCAGCCTCCCAAGTAGCGGGGGCCACAGGCACCCCACCAGCTAATTTTCTGTTTTGCAGTTCAGCCGAGGCTGGGTTTGAACCTTCCACCTTCGGTATATGGGGCTGGCGCCCTATTCACTGAGCCACAGGCGCCATCCCTCTTTTCCTTTTCTTTCTTTCTTTCTTTTTTTTTTAGACAATGTCTCACTCTGTTGCCCTGGGTACAGTGCCTGGTATCATAGCTCACAACAACCACAAATCCTTGGGATCAAGCAATACTCCTGCCTTAGCTTCCTGAGTACCTGGGACTATAGGCACTCACCCACTATAATGCCCAGCTGGTTTTTCTATTTTTAGTAGAGAAAAGGTTTTGCTCTTGCTCAGGCTGGTCTCAAACTCCTAAGCTCAAGCAATCCACCCACCTTGACCTCCCAAAGTGCTAGGATTACAAGCATGAACCACCATGCATGGTTTGATTTTCTTTTTCTTGTCTTTCTTTTTTTTTTTTTGAGACAGAGTCTCAAGCTTTTGCCTTGGGTAGAGTGCCATGGTGACATCATAGCTCACAGCAACCTCTAACTCTTGGGCTCAAGCAAGCCTCTTGCCTTAGTTTTTCACATTTTTAGTAGAGACGGGGGTCTCACTCTTGCTCAGGGTGGTCTCAAACCTGTGAGCTCAAACAATCCACCCGCCTTGGCTTCCCAGAGTGCTAGGATTCCAAGAGTCAGCCAACAAGCCTGGCCTGATTTTCTTAATAATACAGTAAAACCTCCACAGCTGACCACTTCCCTGCATTGACCACCTCCTTACTAGTTTTCATAGACTGAACATGTACCACGCGTATGTATCAGTACAGCAGGCTTAGTTCCTTATATTGACCACCTCCATATGTTAACCAGTTTGTTACAGTCCCTTGGGTGGTCAACTTAAGATCTTCCTTTTACTTCCTTTTCTCTAGCTTACTTTAAGAATACAGTATACAATACATAAAACATACAAAATAAGGGTTAATTGACTATTTTAGGTAGGTCAGGCTTCTAGTCAACAGTAAGCTATTAGTAAGTTTATGGGAAAAGTTATACATTGATTTTTTTACTGCGTGGTGTGGGTTGTGGTGTCAACACCTAAACCCTCACATTGTTCCAGGGTCAACTATAGTTTGGGAAGGCCAAGACAAGTAGAATATTTAGAGAGAGTACAAAACGGAAAGTATATTCAGGGTCTAAAGAAAAACATTATAATGAGAGACATGAATAATAAATTCAAAGATACATGAAACATTTAGAGATGACAAATATGATGTCTAAAATGAACAAATACATTGGGGGAGATTAACACCAGATTAAGTACTGCAAAAAAAAAAGAAAAAAAGATGTGGTTAACTTATAGCAATAGATCCAAAGTGAAGCACAAAGGAAAAAATATCTAAAAAGAATGAAAGGATATGGTGGTGCCCGTAGCTTAGTGAGTAGGGAGCCAGCCACATACCCCAGGGGATGGCAGGTTCAAACCTGGCCCGGGGCCAGCTACAATAACAATGAGAACTGCAACAACAACAACAACCAATAAAATAGCTGAGCGTTGTGGCGGGCACCTGTAGTCCCAGCTACTTGGGAGGCCGAGGCAAGAGAATTGCTTAAGCCCAAGAGTTTGAGGTGGCTGTGAGCTGTGACATCATAGCACTGTACAGAGGGCAACATAGACTCTGTCTCAAAAAAACAAGAAAAAAAAAAACAATGAAAGGACCATCAATAGCCTGTTGGAAAAAACCTCAGTGGAATCCAATCAAAAGGAACATAAAGAAAACTACACTTTTTCACCTTAAAATACCTTTATTTATTTATTTATTTTTTGAAACAGAGTCTCACTTTGACACCCTTGGTAGAGTTCTGTGGCATCACAGCTCACAGCAACCTCCAACTCCTGGGCATAAGCAATTACAGGCATGAGCCACCGCACCCAGCTATACAGAGAAGTTTTAAAAGATTTTGGGCAGCGCCTGTGGCTCAAAGGAGTAGGGCACCAGCCCCATATGCCAGAGGTGGTGGGTCAAAACCAGCCCCAGCCAAAAACTGCCAAAAAAAAAAAAAGATAAATATAAATGGAAAGGTATAACATGTTCATGAATCATAAGACTCACTGTATTAAGATACCAACACACAAAAGATAATGACATTTCTGTATACTAAAAATGAACTGAAATTAAAAACACAAACCATTTATAACTTCATCTACAATTATCTTAAGGTAAGAAGTGAAAATGAAAAAGGAAGTTCATTACAAAAGTCTATTTGACTATAAAAATGAACCTCTTCAACATAACTATAGTTAAAAGAAAAATGGAGGGAGGTATTGGTAATCAAAGGATAATATTCTTACTAATTAGTTTTTATAACCCCTAATTAAAACATAGAAATCTAAAAGTATGTATAAAACATACAATTATAGTACAAAATACTTATAATACAAAATAAAATATAAGTTGTTAATAAACATACTAAATATATTCAACTCTCAGACTGTCAAAAATATTTACAAATGTTGAACACGATTGTTGTAGGTATGGGGAAAATGAGCCCTTTGGTGAAAGCATTCTGGAAGGTACAGTGTGTGTTTTTGTGTGTATATAAAAGTATATGTAATAATATATATTAATATTTAATGTATGTATCTATTTGACCTACCAATTCCGCCTTTAGGAATTTATCCTCTAGAAATATTCAAACAAGTACACAGGCCTGGACGCTTATTGCAGCACTGCTAGACTGGTGTCGTGCGGAACTGCCTTAGTCCGTGCTGCCATATACTAATACCCAAGGCTGGGTAATTTATACAGAAAAGAGAGTTCCGAGCTCAGCGCCTGTGGCTCAATGGGCTAAGGCGCCAGCCACATACACCTGAGCTGGCGGGTTTGAATCCAGCCTGGGCCTGCCAGACAACAACGACGGCTGCAACCAAAAAATGGCCGGGTGTTGTGGCGGGCGCCTATAGTCCCAGCTATTTGGGAGGCGGAGGCAAGAGACTCGCTTGCGCCCAGAAATTGGAGGTTGCTGTGAGCTGTGATGCCACAGTACTCTATCCAGGGTGACCGCTTGAGGCTCTGTCTCAAAAAAAAAAAAAGAAAGAAAAGAGAGTTCTGGACACACAGAGAGACACTGGGAATGCTCACGCACAGAAGAATGACTGTGCAGTTATAGGGAAAAGGTGGCCCTTTGCAAGTTCAAGAGAGAAGCCTCAGACGAAACCAAACAGCCTGCTATCTTGATTGTGGCCTTCCAGCCTCTAGAACTAGAGAGTGGAACAATTATCTGGTCATTAGGATGCTGCCCTAGTGAAGGAGAGCTGGAAGACCTGATTGCAGAGGTGGAGGAGGAAGAACTCATTGGATACATAAGATTTGGAAAATTTCTTCCAGTAATGTCTGGTGCACTACTAGAAAGAAAACACAGACCAGTTTAGAAGTCCTTCTTCGAGCTTTTGAAGTTTTCAATTCAGCTAAACATTCTTCCTTACTAAGGAAGAACTGGTCGAGTATATTACTGAATAAGGTGAACCTTTTCTCAAGAAGAAATGCAAGAAATGTTGTCTGCTGCAATTGATCCAGATTCAAACACAATTCATTACAAGCACTATATGACAATAATGGTGACAGATGAGCATTAAATATTATAATTTCTAAATGAAAGGATAATTTAAAAAATTCCCTGTCCTTGTTAATTTCACATTTCATCTTGTAATTCCTATGCCTGATATTTAATATCTTGTAATGTAACTATTTCAAGATATTTTGTTTTTTAAAGATGATCACAATAGTTTAAAACAAGATTTTAGTGTGTCTAGATTACAGAATGACAGATTTGACAAATTGTTATTTAGTTAAAAACTATTTTAAAATTAAAAAAAAAAACAAGAAAAGAAAAGAGTGTTCTTCAGCCTGTACAAGAAGCACAGTACCAGCATTTGCTTCTGGTGAGGACTTCAGGAAGCTTCCACTCCTGACATCAGGAGAAGCAGGGCCGGAATGTGCAGAGATCCCATGGTGAGAGGGGAGAGGAATGCCAGGCTCTTTGAAACAATCAGCTCTCCTGGGCACTAGCAGACTGAGAACTGGCTCATTACTGCATGGGGGGCACCAAGCCATCATTCGGGACCCACCCCCATCACCCAGACACCTCCCATCAGGCCCCACCTCCAACACTGGGATCAAATTTCAACATGAGGTTTGCCGGGTCAAATATCCAAACTTTAGCAGGAAGCAACCCAAGTATCCCTCAGTAGAGGTTAATAAATATTGTGGTTCACATGTTCAGTGAACTATCACATAGGCATTAAAAATATCTGTGTTGAACTGTTTTTATTGACATGAACAGAAAAAGAGTTCATGATAATATCTGTACATTTTAAAAAGCAAGTCACAGAACAGTATGTAGACCATGACCCTGTTTCAGAGTTAAAAATATAAAAGTACATGTGCAGAGAAACATTTGAAAAACTTACAGCCAGATAACATTTATAGTATCTTTGAGTGGCAGAGTAATTGGTGACTTTTCTTTATTTCTGTATTTCTGAAATGTTTGCAATGAACCGGGATGATATCTATTAAAATAAAATCAGAAAAACAAAAGAATAAATAAAATAAGTACTTATTTTTTGAGACAGAGCCACAGGTGCCGAGCCAAGGGTACTTCTTTTAAAAGATATGAGAAGTTGGCTCGGCGCCTGTGGCTCAGCGGGCTAAGGCGCCAGCCATGTACACCTGAGCTGATGGGTCCGAATCCAGCCCCAGGGCCCGCCAAACAACAATGACGGCTGCAACCAAAAAATGGCCAGGCGTTGTGGCGGGCGCCTGTGGTCCCAGCTACTTGGGAGGCAGAGGCAGGAGACTCGCTTGAGCCCAGGAATTGGAGGTTGCTGTGAGCTGTGATG
>CAUYON010063018.1:0-151055 GCA_963573935.1 Arctocebus calabarensis | reverse complement strand
TTTTTTTTTTTTTTTTTGGAGACAGAGCCTCAAGCTGTCACCCTGGATAGAGTGCCATGGCATCACAGCTCATAGCAACCTCCAATTCCTGGGCTCAAGCGAGTCTCTTGCCTCTGCCTCCCAAGTAGCTGGGACTACAGGCGCCCGCCACAACGCCTGGACATTTTTTGGTTGCAGCCGTCATTGTTGTTTGGCGGGTCCCGGGGCTGGATTCGAACCCGCCACTTCAGGTGTACGTGGCTGGCGCCTTAGCCCGTTGAGCCACAGGCGCCAAGCCCTGGTATTCACCTTTTAAGAAAGATATTCTTGTCCCCATTTTTCAGATGAGAAAACTAAGGCCCAGAAAGGCAGACCTGAGACTGGAGCTCAAAGCCTTTCATTTTCTAGGGCATTTTTCTCTCTGCCAGCAAAATCCTCTTCTTTCACTTGAAGCCCAGTGCATAGTAAACCAGAGGCCATACGCGGTGGGAGACTAGCAGGCTATCTAATGCTAAAGCCTACTGATCTTATTTTTATTGTAGAAGTGAGTTTTTGCCCTCTGGCCAATTCTAGTAGTATCTCTTGCTTTCATGAGTGCACTGAAGTGTTGTTGTTATTGATTATTGACATGATTTCTAATCATTCTGCTGGGCTGGTAAATTCTATTAATTCCTTGGTCAGGTCATTCCCATTTCTGACCCAATTTCAGGGGTAGTCCCTGCCATCCCCATCAGCTGTGCCCTGAAGTTGCAGGTTGAGTCATTGTGGGGAGTTTGGGCAGTCTCTTCCTCTGCCTCTCACTGCACCCCACCCCGACCCCCTACTCCCTGCTCTGTTGGTTCAGGCCCCTGGTTTGGAAAAGGAGCTGTGCATTCTGAGAGCCTGTGTGTCTGGAACTTTCTCTCCTGCTCCACGCAGAGCCTGGCATGCAGGAGCCCATGGTAGAAACAGAGAGACTGAACTGAGCTGAGCTCCCCCACACAGGACTCAGACTGAACTGAGCTGAGCTCCCACACACAGAACCTCTACCCAGAGCAGCCCCACAGGGCACCTGGCACGCAGGGCCCAAGCTGCAGGCAGCCTCCACAGGAAGTACCACGGAGGACGGCACCGTCCGCAGCAGTGGCAACAGCTCTTATGAACAATTCAGGGGTCGCTCTGGGGATCAGAGGGAAAACATACAAATAACCAGAAAGTCTAAAAAGTAAATCACCACTTGCTAAGACTTGAAACAACCTATAATCTGTTCTCCCTTGACGGAATTCAAAGACCTTGGGTCCTCCTGTCTTGGACCTGAAGTATGAAGTTGACCTCTGGCGGGCCAGATGGAAGTGGGGACTCTTTTAATTGTCCAGATGTTCACTGAGGGCTTACTATGTGCAAGGAATGGCGAGGAGCACAGAGGAGGAGGAAGATCCCGCAGCTGTTCTTAGGAGTCGCGGCAGTGGGGTGGGAGGTTGGGAGGGAGGCAGTGCTCTAAAATGCCTCCAGTCCAAGGCCCATGTGCTTCCTTGTAATAAGTGTCTAATGGTCCTGGTTTATTACCATCTCCTTCTCAATGCCACTTTTGTTTTTCTCTTTCAAGTATCGTTTCCATCCATAATGGTCCCACTGGCCCGGATTCTGCCCAATAAGAACCGGGATGAACTGAATGGCTTTTTTAACAAACTCATTAGGAATGTGATTGCCTTGCGGGACCAGCAAGCTGCGGAAGAGGTAACGTATTTTAATAGGACACCGCCTTGAAATGGAATGGAACCTAATTTGGCATCACTATCTCTTTACTCTCCCTTCTCTCCCAACGCCACTGTCCTTTGGCAATCTCCCGCTGAGTTGAGCTTCCCAGGGGCAGTAGAAAGAACAGAGAAGGGCTGAGGATGGGCACACAAGAAAGAGCAGGTGGGCTGGCAGGGAGGTGAGGCCCCGAGCAATTTGTCCATCCTCTGACTTGGGCGAGTAGAATGAAAGCCGTCCCCAAATGGTCTTTCTAGTTTAAGCATCACCTCGAGCACAAGTTATAACAGCCCAAAAGAATTTTCTAGGTAAATGTGCCCACATGAAATTTTCATGAGCTTTTCTTTTTTTTTTTATATCAAGAAATGGTAGGATGGATTTTTATCATGTGAACAGCATAAATATTAGAGAGGGTTCAGGCAACTGTCCTTCCACTCCACATCCCCTTTCAGCAGGGAGGGTGTGACTACAAAAGTCGTGGCTGAGGGCCCTCTGGCCTCCTTAGCATGCTTCACGCAAGACCTAGAGTTTTCTTTCCTCCTTATGGACACAGTGCAAGAATCAAGTAAACGTTGATTGAACTCAGCTAAAAACAGAAAGAGAAGTTTTCAGTGTGACCAAGGGTAATTTCGATCCTGGATGTGCCTGTGCACGTGTAAGTGCTATCCCTTCAGGGCCTGGTTGCGTGGGAGAAAGTTACTTACAAGGAAAAACAGGGCTAAAATGGCTCTGCCTTAACTGACTTGTGCAAGGTGCAACTTTAAAAAGGGTTTCTCAACTGGGTAGCGCAGAAGAGTTCAGAGGTCCAAATGCTGAGGCCTGGGCCTGGAATGACATTGAGGTCAGCTGGTGGCCTCAGGCAGCAAGCTTGTCCTCCCCTACTTCACATCCTGGGTGCTGGGCAGTGAACGTGTCTGGATCCAGAAGGCATGGGAAGGTATAGACAGGCTCACGGCCCCTTGGTCCACACATGAACTCCATTTGAAGGCCCTTGGAGGTGTCAGCTAACTGGCATCCTTGGCAGGGCTCTGAGGCCCGAAAGGACAGGACAGATATTCTTATCTGGGTTCATGCTTCTCAGCAGAGTGAGGGTGGAGCCTGGGGGAGGAAGGATGAAGAAAGAAGCATTTTCAAACCTCAACATTACTACGAAAGGCTGGCCTTTGAGAGCTGTGTCACATACAACACACAGACGCACATACACACACCCACACACACAGCCTCCAGCCTGACTGTGGAATCAGACTAAAGATTTTAAAACTGTTGCACTGAATGACTTACTAAGAGGTGAGAGGTTATTAAAGATCCAATTACTGGGATTGCCTAGAGCTTTTCCTTTTATAAACTCTAGTGCTATTTGTTTCAAACAATGAGTTGATCTGAGTAAAACCTCCCAACCACAAATCCAGGACTGCCCGTGTCAAGACAGAGCTCTACGGTTACTAAGAAAACTTGCTTTCAAACCATCTGAACTCTGTATACATTCCATCAAACAGATGTGTGTTTGCGCAGTGAAAATGCGGCACAGATGTTAAAAGGTAAATATTTTTCTAAGCTTTAGCCAGTGGGTGGATTAGACACCTACATCTATCAGGGTGCGTATTTTGCTTGGGTATAACCATAAACCAGTGCTGTTTCCGTCCTAAATGGGCAGTGTTCATTTCGCCTTCAAGACACACTGGGAGTAAAAGAAACCCATCTACGCTAATGTTCCTCTCCAACGTGCAGGCCCTGGAGAGCGACCTTCTCCTCTGGCCTCCGTAGCCAGAGGTCAAGACAGATTTCTACAAGATTCCAGCAGCCCGTTAGCAGCCTGTCTGAGCCAGGATAAGAGGACAGGATGCCAGCTGCAGTTCTGCCCTGGAAAAATACACGGTGTGGCTGCAGCTGTGCCCTCTTCCCATCATTCCCCTCCCCTCCCCCCACAAAGCTTAGCCAGGCCTCAGGAACGACACCGTATGGCACCCCTGGAAGCTCCAGATGGACGGGCTGAGAGATCTGGGGGTGTTCTGGGGTTCCAGGCGCTGAGGGAGCAGAGTGCCCCCAAGTGGCATCTTGCCCTGCCCCAGCTCTGCCCCCAGGGAGCAGGGCCAGCAGTGGGACTGCACCAGCCCCCCAGATGCTCACCAGGCAGAAGCTGAGGAAAGCCAGCTTTGCTGTGGAATTCACAGAGCAAGGCCAAGGTGGAATGAGGAACCGTCCATCCCCAAGCCCTTGCCAGTTCCTCAGCTGTTACAGCACAGACAGGCTGGCGGAAAGCTGAGGTCTTCCCTCCTTAGCCGCAAGGTTCATGACCCTCACCATATTGACCTCAGCAGACCCCTCGCAAGGTCACAAAGCTGGGAAGCGGTGGAACTGCAAAGGTCTCACAACTGAAGGCCCCTGCTCTAAATAGCATGCAGCTGTAGTCACACCCAGCACGCCATCCTTAAAATGCAGTTGTTGCATTGTTTTTTTTATCGGTGACATTATGGATTGCATTCCTAACACATGCTCAGTGCGATGCTAAGCACGGTGGTGGGGGCGAGGGTAGGGTCCTGCTCTGGAAATGCTCCAAATCTTATGGAAGAGAAAAAAGCAACCACATATGAAATGACAACAATCTTAAAAGATGGAATTAGATACTAATGTGTGTGGCATAGATTATTATGACAAAGGAAATTCAGAAGCCAATAAATTGAAAAAAATGCTATAATTCGTAAAGTACTTTGAAATTATAGTATTTTTTTGTTGGTGGATCTGATAGTCTCCTTTTGCCATTTCAGTCCCATAAACTTCAGAAAAAAGCAACATATCAGTTGTCATTCATCACGTTAGAGAGCATTTCAAAGAAGAGACGTGCCAAGAATATAGTTTGTTAGCACCAAAGCAATATAGAAACGCTTCTATTGTTATGATTAGTGGTGGCAGAAATATAAAGAATTTGCACACTACTGATAAAAATAAAAAGGTAGGGGGAAATGGTAAGGAAGCTTTGACCACTTAAATGGGGTAGGGCAACAGTCCCCAGCCTTTTCAGCACCTGGGATTGGTTTCATGGAAGACAATTTTTCCATGGACCAGGGAGAGGGAGAGATGGTTTTGATGTAAGTCTGCAAGCAATTGATTTATCATGGTCTCTGTGCAGTCAAGCCTCTCCACTAATGGTAATCTGTATTTGCAGTTGCTCCCCAGCAACAGCATCAGCACCTCAGCTCCCCCTCAGATCATCAAGCATTAGATTCCCCCAAGGAGCACGAAACTTAGATCCCTCATGCATAGGGCTCTCGATTCTGTAAGACTCTAATGCCGCTGCTGATCTGACAGGGGGCAGAACTCAGGCCATGATGTGAGCAATGGGAGCGGCTGTAAATACAGATGAAGCTTTGCTCACTTGCTTGCCACTCACCTCCTGCTGTGCAACTGGTTCCTAACAGGCCGTGGACTGGTACGTGTCTGCGATCTGCGGGGTTAGGGACTGCAGGGGTAAGGGATTGTGGAGGGAACAAAAAGGAACCAATACAAAGAGACTAGGCTCAGGGACCCAGAAGGCACAGTCCACAGACTTTGAAGACAAGCTTCACCAAATCCAGTTTCCTCCCCACACCCCAGTTCTGTGAACTTTCTGCCACGTGAGGAACACATTCAGCTGCCCATATCAGCCTCAATTATGTGCAAGTCAACAGTGGAAATCATGCTTTGTTGTTTTATTTTTGGAAACCCAACCAACCAACCAACAGCAACACAAACCTGAATAAGGAAAAAATGAAAGCTCCCGCCCCTGTTTTCCCTCCTCTTCCAGCTCCCCGGGAACTGTTAGGTATGGAGGTTGCAGAGTATTTCCTATGCATAGACGGGCATGCACTTTTACACACGCATTGTACACTCACTGTTTGAACAGAAGTGACAGCCCCTGTGCATGCTGTCCCTTGACCTGTGTGTTTTTGTTTTTTGACTTGACAAAGTGGCTCAACAACTCCCCAACCAGCCGGATGGAACGGCCTGGTCCTTCTTCGCGGCAGCATTCCTGGCTGCTCTTGGCAGCTCCATGGTCTGTGGGAGCCTGCTCTGCTGAGGGACATTCAGGCCGTGTTCAGGCTCTCAGCACCTCCGATGACCTAGTCATGAGGATCCTCGATCCCGCTGAGCTCTGTAAGAGCTACACCCATGTACCTCTCCTCCTCCTCTATTCTCCAAGAAGCCTGGCTCCTGGGCTAGAACACCAACATGTGCGTTTTCTACTTTTGTCCCTCAGAGGCGGAGAGACTTCCTCCAAATGGTCCTGGATGCCCGAAATTCTTCGAACTCTGTGGGTGTGGAGGACTTTGACATCGTCCGAGAAGTCTTCTCCTCTACCAAATGTCAGGTGGATTCCTCCCGGCACTGCCCGCCCAGGGCCCTGTCCCAGCCATTGAGTGTAGATGAGGTCTTGGGCCAGGCCTTCATATTCCTCATTGCTGGCTATGAGATTGTCACCAACACACTCTCTTTTGCCACCTACCTGCTGGCTACCAACCCTGACTGCCAAGAGAAGCTCTTGAGAGAGGTGGACCTTTTCCAGGAGAAACATGTGAGTATAAGCTGGGCTCAGCTGCCCAACTTGCCCTTGCCACAGGGCAATTGATTTTGTGTTTGCAGAAGTGAAAGTTATTTTAATAACTTGCTAGAGTCACATCCTAAGTTTTTAAGATCAAATGGGAACATTCCCCCGTTTTTCCATCTCTCTGGGTTAGCAAGTAAAATGAAGCGATGAGAACAGCAGAAGGAGAAAGAAAGACAAATTGTGCATGTACCTTCACTGTCTGGGCCAGTCCATGTGCCAAGCCTGGCTGCTAGGTGGCTGCAAAGGCCCAGGAAGAAGTCAGGTGGAAGGGTAGCTGCTGGGACCGAGGCAGGCCTTCCCAGTGCTCTGCAAGGGAGCTGCTGTGCATGGAGGGAGGCACAGGTGAGCCCAGAAATGGAACCAACTGGAAGGCAGGGGGACACAAGATGGGCCAACCTGAAGCAGGGACAAAGACAGGGGTTGCTGACAGGGAGGCCTACCAATGCCAGAAGATGAAATGGGGCCGGGCAGTAGCACCAAGCCTGGATTCTGAGTGTTCCGTCTAAACGAGGCCCCTCTGGTGGACTCGCTGCAGATCCAACAAGGGGACTGGGCTAAGCTCCTTTCTGTCCTGGTATTCCTCTAGATGCCTGCGTGCATACCGCTTTGCCTTATGAGTGCTTAAAGAGACTTAGTTTTAAAATCTGTGCTTCAAAAGGAGGATCACCATTAAAGAGTCCTTCCTATTACGTTCTGATAAAATTATTATGACAGTCACAATTTTGGAAGGTGGCTTGTTCTGTTATTGGATCCATTACAAATTTTTTCCATCTAATGAGGGAAAATCACTTCCCAGACAATTCCACTTCTTTATCCTACTGGAGAAGTAGAGGCGAGGTTAGCCTTCTTGGCAGCAGTTTGTTAAATCTTTAGAAACTACATTCACTGTGTTACTTATTTCCTCAACTTTGGACTCAATGCGAGCTTATGGTCAACTTCAAGTTCTGTGTTATTGCGACAACTGCCAGGCTGGGGCTCCCCGGTCCACTGCTTATATGATTGATTTTTTTGAGCAAGAGTTTATATTTATCTTTATTACCGTTCAAGTCAGTCAAAATAATTTTGAATCTTGGTTCTGCCATCTGTTATATTAGCAATTCCTCCAGCTTTGTGTCATCTGAGACTTACTAAGCATGTCTCCTATTTTATCCAAGTCATTGATTAAAATGTTGAACAGGACAGAGCTTCCCTTAAGATTGACATTGATCCGTTAATCAATATTCTTTGGGCATGGAATCTCAACAAGCCATGAATCCAAATAACCCTTCCACACATCTTATTCTGTTTTATCCATACTTGTTTATTTATTTGTTTTTAAATTGAGGAGAGGAGAAGGGGAGTAAGCAAAGATGGTGGGGTTTCACTTCACTGCAAGAGAGGGAAGGGAAGCTGGTAGTCACATCTATTAGGACACATTTAGTTATAGATAACAAAACCCCAGCCCAAACTGATGTAAGCTGAAACAAAAGAAAAAGCAAAGGAAAGGCTCTATTTATGAGTACACCTAATTAAGCCTCTCAGGAAAAACTTTATCAAGGCCTCCAAGTTGTGCAGAGGTCCCAGTTTCTCAGTTTCTCTCTCCCCAGTTCTTGGCTATGTTTTCTTTCTTCTTTCTTTTTTTTTTTTAGAGACAGAGTCTCACTTTATTGCCCTCGGTAGAGTGCCATGGCGTCACACAACTCACAGCAATCTCCAACTCCTGGGCTGAGGTGATTCTCTTGCCTCAGCCTCCTGAGTAGCTGGGACTACAGGCGCCTGCTACAACACTCAGCTCTTTTTCTGTTTTGCAGTTCGGCTGAGGCTGGGTTTGAACCCGCCACCTTCGGTATATGGGGCCGGCACACTACTCGAAGAGCCATAGGCACCACCCACTATGTTTTCTTATAGTGACCCCTTTCTCAGTAACAGTGTCCCCTTGAAACCCCAGGAAGTCTGCCAAGGGTGTCCGGAACCACTTGCTTCCATGTTCATAAGAGGGAGAAGGGAGGGTCTGTGTCCTACAATTCTCAGCAAGGGTCATGAGGGCCACTCAAACCAGAATGCTGGAGTCATTGCCCATTCTTGAACCAGCTATTGTGGCCAGGGAAGTGGGGGCACTGATGGGCTTACACCAATCAGACCCCAATCCGAAGGTCAATCAAACTCAAGTCAGGTGATCGAGAACTTGGTCGGGTGATTTTCAAAGGACGATTAGGATGTTGTCCTAGGAGGACATTATAAGGAAGTCTGGTCCTCAATAAACAAGAAGGCAGGTCAAATAAAGGAGTTGGAATTGCATAATGAGTGCCAAGCTCTAACAGGCAGAAGTCAAGATCCCTGCTTTCAGGCAATTTAATCGCCAACGGAGAAACAATACGTTATGGCTCTGAAACAGGATCTCCCTTCCAAACAAACCCTTCGGGGAAATAGAAGACAGTAAATTATTGAGTCTAAAATATGTGGTGTCCTTTAGAGAGCTACCAGGCTTTGGAAGTGTGTCTCACCAGCTACAACCCATAGTCATGTCTGGCCACGTTAACCTACCTGGAGGACCCAGTTAGTGTGTCCATCTGAAGACCCTCACATACAACCCCCTTACCTCTGGCATGGCCGTAACTGACCGTGACCTCAAGGAGGGTGATGGTGTCCCACCAAACTCCGGCCTCCTTTAATCCCTCCAGCCTGCAAATGGGGCTTCTTCCTACTTCCTATGGGGCTGAGGCACAATGTCACAAGGCACTGAGGCCCCACGGGCAAAAAAAAGAGATTATAGCAGGGAAAGTTTTTCAAACTTCAGTATATACCTAACAATCTGGGAAGATCGTTTAGAATACATATTCTAAACAATATAGAATTTCAGGGCCCTGCCCTCAGGCGTTACAATTCCTCAAAGCTGCTACCTGGGCCAGAGCCCAGGAGCAGGAATTTTTAGTAAACATTCCCAGAGATTCTGGTGCAGGTGGTCCCTGGATCCACTTTGAGAAGACAGCCTCTGACTCTCAGGCCCACAATCCTCTTCTAAGAAAACACAAGGTCCAAAGCCCCACCCCAGCCATCAAGCCCCCAGTACCTTCTTTTTCTAGGTAATAGTTGGGACGGCCTCTGAGAAATGGGAATAAATAGAGGTTGTCCTTTTTAAAAATTTAATTCGGCTGCAGCCAGTTAACCCACCATGCTCCTTTCCTTGTGGGGGCCTGGTGCACAGCGGCTGCAAAGAGCAGCCCCCGCAGCGTATGCAGCCTGTGCTTGTATGTGTCGCCCTAAGGGACCTTGGGGTCAGATTTTTCCCATGTACATTCATGTCTCTGGTTTTGCACTGCCCACGATGTAGAAAAAAATTTAAACAAATAAATAAGTAAATGTGACAGTCACAACAGCATCGCCTTGTATAGCCTCACACAGGGTGTTCATGCACAGAGTATTTGTCGGCTTTCTTTTTTCCTTTTCTTTCTTTTTCTCCTTCCTCTTTCATTTATTTCATTTCTTTTCTTTTTCTTTTACTATAATCAGAGCTCTGTTAATATGGGCCATCTGTCAGGACATGGAAATGCAGATTAGATGTTCACACGTTAGATATTTTCCTAAAAATATTCCTGAAAATTTGCATGTAAAGTATGACTTGTTATCATTTTCCTGCTGCTTTCCATTCAACAAATATTTCTTGAGTGCCAGTTAATGCCAGACTCCGGGGCTCTGTAGACCCCCCGCACGAGGAGGCTCTGGTCTAGCTCCTTGGTGACATCCCCGTAGTGTCCCAGGCCTCATTAGTGGCCCTCCCACCTATGTCGATGTGATTGCTGCATTTGAGCTCTAGGCTTTCTCCTCCCTGGGCCATTTCCCTCCAGAGCCGTGCCCTGTGAGAGTCAGATGGGAGCCGTGTGCTACCCACCCCAGGAGAAAAAGCAGCTGTGCGGACTCTTCCAGGGACAGTGACAGACATCTCCACCCAGCCTGGCTCCTGGAGCTTATCCCAGAGCTCAGAACTGCTGAGGACAGGGTGTGGCCCATGTGGGGGCTCCAGCGCTGTCTCTGGGACCTGGCTTGTTACCGCTCCCCACCTCCCCACCCCATGACTCTGGACACACTTGGTTCTCAGGGAGGATCTCAGCCAGAAGTATCGAGCTAGCTGTGTTGCCAGTGTTCTGAACAGTCTGAGCTCAAAGAGGGAAAAACAGGAAACTGTTTGCTGTTTCCCCCATTCCTTTAAATATGCCGTGATGGTGCTCCTCGCCCTTCCCTTGATGGTACCTCAGACAGATCTTAAAGGTTTCCAGTTACTTTTAGTTATTAAAAGTCCAGACCAGTTTGGTTTGGTCCAGATGGAAACTTCAGTCTCACATCCAATTCAACCCTGTCCTGTCCCCTAGCTCAGGCTGACCGGGTGGCCTGAAGCTGCCCTGGGGAGGGGTGATCTGTCTTACACTCTCCTCTCCTTTGCCTTCTGACCTACAAACAGATCCCCAAATCCCTCCTTCCTGGGGGTGCTCTCAGCACCTTCCCTGAGATGCTGGGGTGGTCCCCAATGTGGAGCAGATGGAGGAGAGCTGTCGGGACGTCCCCACTCCAGAATTTCCTAACGAGGAGATGGGCTCCAGCTCCAGCCGCCAGCTCCCGCTCATGGCTGCTTGGTGAGAAATGAGCGGTCTTGAACTAGCAAGATGGCACGAGCTTCGATGCCTTCCATAGTGTCCACAGGGAACACATCTTGTCCTCACCCATGGTGACTGTGCCCTTAGCCCTGCCATCTCTCTCCGATTACTTTTCAAGGCAAATTAGCAATTCTGCTGCATAAGCAGATGACCAAGGAGAATGAAACCAGGCTGCTAGCCTGAGGCCGCTGCCCCCAGCGCTGTGAGTGGCACTATTGGGGACCCTCTCCCTTGGCTTAGAATGGCTTAGGACACCCTCTCCTAGGCTGATGACTCCTTGCTTTGCCAAGTTTTCCTTAAACTCTCTAATGTCTGAGGACAGGGGTAGAGGAGAGCTAGTTCATGTCCAGCATAAAAAAGCAAGATTCTCTTTCCTGGAATTCTCAGCAAAAGTTTCATCCCATCTAAGTGATAGCACCCAGCCCTCAGCTACTCATTGGACTCAAAGGACAGTGGGCTCACCCCCTCCTGGAGTTGCTGTCTAGGGAGGACCTCACGCGAACCACTCAGACCTTGAATGGGGGAGGGATGGGTCTCTAAGTCCCTATAACTGAGAGTAGGGTACGTGGCTTCCAGGTTGTCAGCAGTTGTCCACCCATGTACATAGAATGTGTGGTCCAAGATTGAAAGCTCCCACTTTCCAGTTCCTTATTATGTGATCACCCTCACCTTCCCTGAGCTTTTAAAAACCAGCATTCCAAAACCAAAGGTCTACATCTGACAGTGCCTAGAACAGCCTGTACTTCTTGTAAATGATGTGGCCGTTATATGCCAAGTGGTCGGCAGGTCCTTGTTGCAGCCTCTACCATTCAAAGAGTATAAATGTCGGGCCTGAAGGTCAATAACACAGACGCTCTTCCTGTAGTGGAAGGAAACTTCTGTCACATCCAAGAATACTGTGCCGTACTCTGTACACGTTTTGCAGCCCACACGTTCTGCCCAGCAATAGCCCATCTCCTGCCACCTGTTGTGACCCAAGTGATCTTGAGTGTCCTTTCAGTCTCTAAGACAGTTACAATGCCCTTTATAAATCATCTCTCCAGGCTGCTGTTTCCCCAGCCACGTGAGTTTTCTTCCAAATCACCTGGTTTGGAAATTTTGTCTAGCCCGCCCTCCCTTAAAATCTTCTTTCTCCTGTCTCCCAATCTCTTAGAGAACTCCCTTGTTTCTCCATGTTGCCTTTGTCATATTGAAGAGGAGGTATGTTCATTAAATCCGATAGTGAACGAGCAGGGAAGGGTTGGTACCATTTGCAACACTGATAAGATTGAGAACACATACCAATTATTTAATAAGGCCTTTGTCATGTGGATGCTTCATTGTGTTCTCCAATATACAATTTTGAAAAGGGGGAAAAAACCCTTGTTTTCATATAAATTGCTTTTGTTATAGCTTTAGTACTTTATGTTGAAATTATTGACTTTTGATCTGGCTAAACCATTCTCTTTTCTTCTCTTTGGTGCCAGACTGTGCCAGCCAAAATTTATGACCTATTTTCCTTCTGCTTAATTGTTGTTATAAATCTGCTGTGCAGATCCAGTTGTAAATTTATCACAAACTGGATTGGATTGATATACAGCCTCTCTTTAGGATAATTTGAACACAGTTATGCATTAGAAGGAAGGCCAAATTCTTAAAACTTCTCTTGAAGAGCTGCTTTGTAACTGTTATAAATATCTAATTAAAATACAACTTACTTTTTCATTCTCTCTTAAGGATAAAAGAACATTCCGTGCTGGTTATTTCAGCTGATTAGCTCATGCTGCTAATGTGAGCAAGGTTGGGGATTTGTTCCTTGAAGCAGCAGAGGATCTCATAGGGAATAAAAGCATATTCTGTAGTACAACAAAATAGCCATTTTACCCCCAACTAGCTATTTCATAAATACATGTCCTTTGTCACAGAGGGAAGGTGAAAAAATGTGAATAGCTTAAGACAAATTCCTCGGCACTATAGGAAAAAAAAATGTCTCCCAGTTTGGATCCCACCCAGGTTCAATCTTCACACAGGGAGCAGGGCACTGTTGACTTTGAGATCAAATGAAAGACTGAAAATGGGTTTTCCCCCATTGGGAAAGTTTCTTCCCTGTGCCCAGGGCTGCTGGGGTCCTGCAGTGAGGACCACACAGAGCTTAGTGGTTCCTGAGTCCTTCCCCCACCTACAAATCCCTTAACAGGGCAAAAGAACACAAAGGAACAAGGTGCAAGAAAAGAGGTAGGAATGGAGAACAACTTACAGCCTGGAAGTGGAACTGTAAAAACAAAAACCTAGCAGCATGAGGGTGGCAACAACTGGCTGCAGCACCAGCTACCATACTAATTTGAAACTAGCAAATGAACAGCTACAGGCCCACGTGAGAGAAAAACACAATTAAATTCAAGAAGAGAGCAGGGGGAGGGGACAAGGAGAAGGGACATAGTAAGCTCTCACCTAATGGGCACAATGTAGGGGTAAATGGCACACCTCCAGAGTAAAGGAATCACATACAACTTGGACTTTTCCTAACAAATGCAAAAGATGTAATCTAATCGTATATACCCTTATATTAATCTGAATTTTTTTTAAAAAAGAAATTTTTAAAAACATGTTATATGCATAGGAATCACCTGGGGATCTTATAACCACAGATTCTGCTCCGCAGGTGGGGGGTGGGTGGTGTTGCTGAGAGTCTGCAGTTCTAACAAGGGTCCAGGTGACACCAATGTTGCTGGCCCACACTCTGAGGAGCCGGGTTAGATGTGATGGTTAAAGTACTGATGTTGTGCTGTGATTTTTCCTTCTGTTAATAGATCTTGATTGTTTCAAGATTATGCCAATAATAGTGATGATGTCACACTATTGAGTGGGAAATAAAGTGATGCAGGAATTACCCAATTTTAATATATGTTTGAGGTGTTTTCATCCTTCTAAATTAAGCCTAAAATCATCATGCTTCCTTAAATAATTTTCTCCCTGAAAGGAAGCTGCAGGGAGCTTTCGGGTTGACTTAGAGCAGCGGTTCTCAACCTTCCTAATGCTGTAATGTATTTTCATTGTTACAAAGGGGTCACGACCCACAGGTTGAGAACCACTAACTTAAAGTCATCTTCAAAGTAGAAGAAAATGCCAACCAGAGCCTTCTCTCAGGGCCTGCGTGTGGACCAGAGACCACCAGGCCCACCCGTAGGCAGGGGCCCCACCTGGCCCTTCAGCTCCCACGGTGAGCCCTTGGTGTGCACAGTAACTTTGGGTACTGGGTGAGAGGCTGTACCAGAGTGTCTTGGGCAAAGGGAAGTTGCCCTCATGCCATTTCTCTGCCGCCCTAGAACAGAATCTACTATTTTCATACTAAGGAATAAGGACCTTGACAATGTGTCCAACTCACCCACCTCCTGGCCTTCCTTCTGGAATTGTCTGACCCAGGGAAGGAGCATCCCAGCAATTAATGCTGGGGCAGGGCAGTCTTCAGCCTGCAAAGAGGGCCCTGTCTGGGTGTGCATCCAGAACTCTACCTTGAAGTTGCGGTTGTGGCTACAGCTACCAAAGCACCAACTCCCAGGAGGACAGGATATTAGGCAGGAACTTCTGTGCCCCCCAGTGGACAACTCAGGAGTCCCCAAAGCAGGGCAACCTACCAATCTGGATCAGATGGAAGAGCCTGGGGTTTTAACTACCCATATGATTATTATATACACAGAATGGTCTTCGTGTCAGGGTCTTCTGTCCATTCCCTTCCTGGGTACACCTGCGGGAAGGTAGCCAGCTGAGCTATGAGTGAGCGCCAAGACCTTCCTCTACCACTCTCCAGGGCGCTGGCTTCTTCCATATTCCCTAGAGACACCTGAAGCCACAGTGACCTCTAGAGAAACTGTCCACCCTGTTCCTTGCCTGAGCTCTGCAACCAAGACCCCCATCAATGGCAAACATGTCCCAGGCCTTGTGGCATCCAGGAGCTCAGTGGCCCATGCGATTCTCCCTCCCTCCCTGCTCCTTCTGCTCTCCTGCCATCCCGCCCTCCTGCCCCATTCTCTCTCTCCCTTCCTCTCCCCTCCCTTCAGTGTTCACAGCGCTGTCTGGTCTTCCTCCCTCCTTTCTTTCCTCTATTCTTGTTCTGGCTCTATTCCCCAGATTTGGAAAGGCCTAGAATCTTCCCTGCCCTACTGCCCACTTGGGAGCCCCCAGCCATCCCAGAACCCTGCGCAGCAGCCAGGTCCCACATGCATGTCGGTGGGGAGCTGTCTTGTGAGCAATTTTCTGGGCTGCCCAGATTAATCAAGAGTGGCACCCCAGCACTTTGAATTCTTAGCAATCAATGCTGCAAGTCCCCCCTCTCCCAAATCCCTGAAGAGCAGAGGGAGGGATACCTACAAAGAGATGTCCCTCCCGGGAGTGGGCCACACCAATCAGCATATATATGGTGCCTTTCATGTAGCAAATCAGAGTACTTTATATTCAATAGCTGGGCCTCCAGAGGGGCCAAGCTTTGCTAAGCAAATAAGCTGGTGGGGTCGGTTCACATCAATCCAGAAAAGCAAGAATTAAAAATAAACTTGGGAAAGTTGACTCCACAGGTGAAGCCCACTATTCTGTGGGTCCACTTGGCATTGAGCTAAAGTAACAGGTGAATGGCTCATTTATTTAATTGTTACTCACATTATGGGCTCTTAAAAGAATCCGTTTTATTTCCAACAATTAGCTTTTGAAATAAAAGAATAAGCACACTCTTTTCTTTTTCCTTTACTTTTTTTTAGACAGGGTCACACTCTGTTGCCCAGAGTGGAGTGCAGTGGCCAAAATCATAGCTCATTGTAACCTTTAACTCATGGCCTCCAGCAACTGATCCTCCTTCCTCAGCCTCCCAAAGTGCTAGGACAGGTTTTTTAATGTTTTTAGCTTTCTCCAGACTTTATTGACCAAAACCACTGTAACACCAGTCAAGTGGGAGCTTAAAAAGAAACAAAACAGGCTCAGCACCTGTGGCTCAAGGGGCTAAGCCTGAGCTGGCAGGTTTGAATCCAGCCTGGGCCTGCCAAACAACAATGATGGCTGCAACCAAAAAATGGCCGGGCATTGTGGCAGGAGCCTGTAGTCCCAGCTACTTGGGAGGCAGAGGCAGGAGACTCGCTGGAGCCCAGGAATTGGAGGTTGTTGTGAGCTGAGATGCCAGGGCACTCTCTCCAGGGTGACAGCTTGAGGCTCTGTCTCAAAAAACTAAAATAAAACCAAAAAAAAACTGTCAATCAGCCCTATAACTGGGCTTAAAGCTTCAACAGTAACAGGTTCATCTTTATCAATTATCAAATCCCCGCTAGGACATGAACCTTGCAGAGCAGAAGATGCGCCTGCTGGTTACACCAGCAAATCCCGGGCCTAGAACAGTGCCTGGCACATGAGAAGTAGCATTGAGGGAGTAAGTGAATGGACGCTAGCTCACCCCTCCTTTTCTAACTGCAAACTGAGTGCAGGTCTGAGGTGGGGAGGGGCAGGGAGACCAGCTGGGTAATGCATGTGGGTTGCTGCACCCTGGGGTGGAGGGGGATGGAGGAGTCAGGGCAGGGGGTCACTGCCCAGGGAGATGGGGGCAGGTGGAAGGCCATGTTCAAGGTCCCTGCAGCCCTACAACTGTGCGGTACTGCACAGACCCACGAGTTGATGCCCAGAACATGTCATGCCAAGGGAAGAAGGGAACCTGGGCCCTTGGACACCGAGGGGACTTTGGGGGCTGCCTAGGACAGTCTCCCACCTAAGAAAGATATCTGAAAGAAGACCATGTGCCTAAGCTCGAATGCTGCCAGGAACAAAGAACTTACTAGCTACCTTCCCAGCTCTACTAACATCCGCCTTTGAACCTGCGTTTCACTCCTCTTTCAGCTCATGGTATTGCAGTGTCCATTGGAAGGCAGCATATTAATAGCTTCTGCCTGGGGGGCCCCTCCCTGCCACTAATAGCCAGTCCCTGGACACCTCAGAGCCGAGAGGAGAAAAACTGGGCAATCAGTAAAAAATAAGGGACCCTTCCAAAATGTTTGCCAGTGGCCCAGATGCTCAATTCACCCTGTTTTCTGGTAAGTCTGTTTTGCCCCAGGACTGTGGGCAGCATTGTGCTTTCTTTTGTGTGATTATTCTTTTTTAGATTGTGTTTTAAAGCTGAATATGGCATATGTGAAAATATGAACTACAAAAGCTTCTTAGTCCAGACGTATAAATATTCTAGATCAGAAGGGATGTTTGACTCCCCAGTGAATTGCAATGTGTAAGGTTTGTAAAGTCAAGCATTTAGAAATCTGTCTTTAAAATTTAAATATTTAGATTGGGTCTCTAGGACTCAAAAGGGAATGCCTGTTTCTCGAGCTTGCTTAATTTGATTTTTTTTCTCCCTTTTGGTAGCAGAGTTGTTTTTCAAAGCCTCATTCCTTGAAGGTTCCCTATAGGAGGAATATAATTAAACTCCACTGCCCCCCTCCCCCGTCCCCCTGCTGGGACCAAACAGGGGCCATAGCCATAGGGGAAAGAACGCTTATTATAAAGACAGGAGAGACTTGATTATCCTCTGGTTATGAACAAGAAGCTTGAGAAAGCCACCCAGGCTCTTTCTGCAATGGGCCTAAGCCCAGGACATTTTAATTAGTAATTTAAGACTGGAAGTGAGAGGATAAGCTTCTCACCTCTTTAGCTATAGGCGAGAACTTCAACTTGGTAACTGGTTCAAGTGGCTGAGAAGGAGAGAGTTCCCAGTGTTGGGGGTGGGGGGTGGGTATCTTTTAAAAGAACAAACTTTTTCATGGAAAATGGCATATGCACCCTGGCCTCCGATCAGTCCCTGCGTTTTGGGTCCCAGTCTGTAAAGGCAGCTCTCATCCTCATCAGGGGCAGACACTGCCTCACTCTGGGACATTTAGCCGGTGCCGGGGTACAGAAGCTCATGCTGAGAGAGGGGCTCCCACTCACCCCTGGACCAAACCTGGCCTTCTCTCTGACCAAGGGGCATGTCGGCCAAGCGGGAAGCCTGGAGAAAGCCTGGGCGGGCCCCCAGAGGTCTGGGTGCTTGTTCCACCAGGGCCAGTCCAGTGCACTGGGGTCCGAGCTGACACTCACTGACACTCCGTGTCAGCGTGACATGGCTCACTGACGTAATCTCTTCATTCCTTTGTTTTACTGTCTGAAAGCTGGGGATAGCATCATTATGCTCCTCATAAGGCTGTCACAGGATTAAGACACATGCAGTGTTTAGAACAGAACCAGCCTTACATGCACATAGCCACCACCGTCTCCTTCTCTGGGCCTCAGTTTCCTTATCCGTAAAAGCATTGGACTAGACCTCCTCTCTGCTGGTGACGAGGATGAGGATGATAATGAAAATTAAATGTTTATATACTGATCCTAAACTAAGTACTTTACATGCAAAAGCTAGCTCGGTCCTTACAGAAACCTCAGAAAGTAGGGGCTGTCACCATCCCCATTTCACTGGGGGAGGAGAAGCTGTATTAGTCAGAGATGTCCAGAAGAATGGACGCAAGAGGGGAGAGAGGGAAATTTATTTTAAGGAGTTGGCTCACATGTGTGTGGAGGCTGCAAGTCTGAAATCTGCTGGGCAGACCAGCAGTGTGGAAACTCGGGCAGGAGTTGATGGCTGAAGTCTTGGGGCAAAATTATTTCCTCTCCAGGAAACCTTTCGGGGCCTTCTACTGATTGGATGAGGCCCACCCATATTATCAATGGTAATCTCCCTTCTTAAAATCGACCACTCGTAGACCTTCATTCACAGCAAAACCAAGATTTGTATTTGATGAAGAAACTGGATAGTATAGCCTAAACCAGTTGACACAAAGACTAACCATGGTGGAGGCGTTGAGAAGATAACTTGGGAGGACAAGGTGGTACCTTAGGCCAGGGCCTGGCACGGACTGGCATCACACCTGTGACGCCTCAGTTTTTGTGCTTGTAATACTCTGCAATTCTGTGTTCTGATGCGGTGCTGTGAGGTCCCTGCCTGACTGACTGGCTACATTTCTACAAAGGGGGCTTCTGGAGTGGAGGGCTGGAACTTGTGTCCATACCTCACCTTCACAGCACTGAGAATGCCACTTGTCCAGGAGGACACAGCAGCCCAGTCCTCCCCACAGTGCATACCATTGGCCACCTTTACTGGGCCTAGTTGTGACCTGTCATCTTGGCTTGTGGACTGAGGATGATGCGTTTTCCTGGAAGTTTCTGGGTTTGTTATGTGTTTTTCACAGTCCCTGCTCTGAGGATATGAATTCCCTTTCTTGGAGGCCTATGGTACAAGATGAATAGCGCATAGGGAGCCCTTCCCCTGATGCCCCTATGTCTCTGTTTAACCTGCTAGGACAAGAATCTTCCTGAAATAGAGACCTCATGCCCCATGACTCTTTTCTACCTTAGCAGACACCCTTCTTGGACTTTTCTCTCTTTCTTTCTTTCTTTTTCTCTTTCTTTCCTTTGTTTCTTGAGATAAGAGTTTTGCTATATCACCCAAGCAAGTGCAGTGGTGCAAACCTCCAACTCTGAATTTAAGCAATCTGTCTTACTCTGTTGCCCAGGCTAGAGTGCCATTGCATCAGCCCAGCTCACAGCAACCTCAGCCTCCTGGGTTCAAGGGATCCTCCTATGTCAGCCTCCAGACTAGTTGGGAATACAGGTGCCCTCCATGACACTTGGCCAATTTTTCTTATTTTTTATAGAGATGAGGTCTCACTATGTTGACTTGGCTGGTCTTAAACTCTTGGCCTCAAGTGATCTGCCTGCCTCAGCATCCAAAGTTCTGGGATTATAAGCATGAGCTGCTGTGTTGGCTTTTCTCACTTTTATTTGTGAATGGTCTTGTCTTGTTCCTTGCAGAAAGTTCTTCAGCCCTTGCAGGCTTCCTCTTTGGGTTCCATCTCTCTGGAATGTTCTACTAGTTGCATTTCTTTGTAGTTTATTTTTGCCATGTTCACTGTTAAAGAATATTCAACATGCATTTGAGACATTTATTTGTCTTGCCTAATTGTCCCCAGCCCCTGCCCTCTGTGGGTCACTGGTGCTGCCTCTGCAGAGGGTAGTCACTGTCCTCCCGCTCCCGGGGCTCTGTCGAGCACAGGCTTGATGCTCACCCTAGGCAGCTATGTTCCTTTCAGTTGAGAAAAGTCCTTGGGAAATGGGTGTCCTGAGGCTGTACAAGTGCTCCCCATCTCCCACCAGGGAGACATACTTCAGACAACCTGAGACTCTATAACAGAATCAAATAACAATATCAAATTCCTTTATCTACCTTTTCCCGCCCAAGGCAAATCAAGGGCCGAGAGCAGCCAGGGGTATTTCCATCTCTGCAGGAACTGCTACAAAGTTTTCAGAGATGCTTGGGACCCACACTAGGAGATTCTGATTTAGTCTGGAGAGAGGCCTGGGCTTCCTAAAAGCCACCAGGGGAGTCTAAGATAGGTCAGGGTGAAGAAACATGGCCATAGGCCCGTGAGGGGTAGATGCAAACCTACCTAGATAGTGACCTTGGGTTGCATTGTCAATGGCAAGACTGACTTTGTGAGTACTCTGCAAAATTACTGGAGCCATTGTTTGCTTTTTAGAAAAGTCAGATTCTCAGGAAGTAGTGGGGTGTATGTGATCATGCTGTCGTCAGATCCAGCACATCCAGAGAACAAAAAACAATAAATAGAAACAAATCTCCGGCAAGCCCCACGGGATGATTGCTCTAGTGACACTGAGCGTGTTTGAAAGCACCTCATAGAATTATACCAAACCCAGAACTAAGAGGTTGTCTGGTCTGTACCTCAGCTCTAGGAGTGCGAGGGACTATTTTTGCCTCTTACATACAAGACCACTGAAGCCCAGGGGGTTCCATCACAGACCCACACTTTACCTCAGAATTAGGAGAAAGGGTTTCTGGCTGCGGGGCTGGGGCGGGAGAGTCTCTCTCTCTCCTTACACCTTCCTCTGAAAATCTCTTCTGGTCATTCCCTAGCCTGGCTGCAAATTAGAAATTTGTAGACCTGAAAGCTGCTAACGATGGTTACCACCACTACTACCATCATAACAGTAAACATTTATGGAGCACTATAATTATTCATAATCATCTTTATGTGTTAAATAAATCTGACCCAACTCCATAAAGAAACAGGCCCTGCTGACCGAGAGTATTGGGTAAATCGAAAGTCTCCTAGAGTTTTCTAATGGAAATATCCCACATTCCATAACATCCCACATTCCATAACACTCATGTCAGTTGGGGTTTGTTTCCGGGCTTGATTCACTGTGGGCCACTCGCGCGATTTTGGGGAGTGTCATCCATCTTCTCAGGGCTCATGCTGTGACCTTGGCCAAGTGTAATTCCCTGGCGTCTGTGCTGTCAGGGTTAAGGCCTGCTACAGGAACGCCTTGGTTCCAGCCTGCTTTCATCAAGCAGTGATCCTTTGGGATCAAATATTCAGCATCAAGTTATATTGATAATAATTATGATAGAAGCAATAAGAATTACCATTTGTTGAACACTTACATGCTCTGTGCTTGGTGCTCAGCCAGACAATTTTAATAACCAATTTTCTCTTTTCCCCCATTTTAAAGATTAAAATGAAATTGAAACTCAGAGAGTAAGTGCCTAGCTCAAAGTGGAGAGGCTGTATTTGAATCCAGACCTGCTGGCTCCAAGGTCCCTTGGTGTTATCTCGAGGAATGACCGCTGGGCCTGTGGGAGATGCTTCTATGAGAACAAAGGGGAATGGCACACATTTCCATACACAGTGACTTCTGTTTTGTCACCGCTGTGGTTAGCCAGGTCTCTGTCATGATGTTGGGGAGTCCCCAAAGTCATTTATTCCCCCTCCCCAGGGGCCCCTCCCTGTCTGCTGTCCCTAAATCCCTAAGGACATTAGCAGAATAAATGGCATTTTTCACTTGCATCCTTGGTTTATAGCAACTGGGAAATCCTAGGAAGTCAAGATGGTCCATGTTTACCATAAAAAAAAAACAAAACCAAATTTACTTCAATAACCACTAAACAGATCAAACAACATAAAAATAAATAGCCAAAGAAAGAAAAAACCCTAAGCCAAGAAATATACTGTATCTATTTGCTTAACATTTGACAAATTTACATTCTCCTTGTCTGCCCTTGGGTGCCTTAAAATAAAATTCTATCAATATTTCCATGTAACACTGGGTCTTTTTCTATGTAAAATCCACCGTATCAGGTATTCTTTTATTCAGTCTGTCCCTTGGGTTTCAGACCGACAGTTTCTTCCCCTCAGGAATAATTCATATGTCAAGCCTGTCAATTTTCACTGTATCTAGAAGCATTTTTCTCCCTTCCCCTCAAATTTTAGCTTAAAGCCCACTTAATAAGGCCTGTGGGTGTCCTTCTCAAGCTCATGAGATTTCTGGTGATACAGGCCGTAATTTAGCAAAACAAATAGTGCCCATTGCTGGCAATCTAAACAGGATCCTGGTAAATTTCCATACTTGCTTTTCTTTTCTAAAGGTACGACCTTCACTGAAAGAAATATCGCCAGGCCTCCAAGTGTTATTTCCTGTGTAAAATTTCAAAGCCTTTGGAGGTGCAAGGCAGGTTTCCTTCACGTGAACCCGCCGAAATGGGAGTGGTCCGTGGGTCAATCCATCCCTGCTGCCCCATCTAGGGTGCACGCCTCCAGAAGCCAGCACCCCTCTGTTATCCACAGCTGGCCATCAGTGGCCTCTCGCTCCTTGGCTGGGAGAACCAATGACCAAGGAAAACACAGTTTTCCCTGCTTGGAATTTACCTTTCTTAGTCATTTGCAGAAAGCTGGGAGCCAGCCACCTCTGCAGGACCTTCCTATCCTGTGCCCTCCTCCCGTCCTTCTCAGAGGTGGGATGACCCACTTCTGCATGTGGGCCCCAGGCAAGCCTGGCTGTTGGCACCCCGAGCACGGTGTCCTCTTTGTCATCACATTCACGTGGCAGGTGCTCAGTGTTAGCTGAATGAATGAAAGTTAAAGTTGACATAAACTGAGAGATCGGTTAATCTAATCCCTTTATTTTGCATATGAAGAAGCTGGAGCAAAGGACATGACACTGATTACATTGTGTTGGGTGAGTTTCCCGACTCCCAGACCCACGCTTGTTTTCTATGTGTCTTAAGAAGCTGTCATCCTCTCTAACCGTGCCCTTTCTCCTACACCCCCATTTTTTGGAGCGGGGAGAGTCTGCATTAGCAGTGAGCAAGCAACCCCCAGGGCCACCCTTGACACACCAGCTGGACACCTTCCTCAGTGTCTCTATTTCTGTTCTAGATGAGCAAGTGTTTGTCTTGCCCATATAGGCCTCCCCTGTCTCCCCCTTGTAATTTCTGCAAAAAGCCTGTTTTCTAAGCCTGGCCTGGCATTCTTTGAAGGGTCCTCAAGACCCTGTGGCTTCCTGTCCTCCACTGAGTGCCGCTCTCTGTACCAGCTTGGGGGGTGGCACGTGCCTACAGCAAGATGTACCCTCCTCCCACCCTTTGAGCACAGACATGGACATTTCTTACACAAGCAGTGTTCCACAACCTTTTTTTAGTTACAAAAGCTGATACAAAAATACTGATGGGGATGGTGCCTGTGGCTCAGTGGGTAGGGCGCCTGCCCCATATACCGAGGGTGGAGGGTTGGAACCTGGCCCTGGCCAAACTGCAATGAAAAATAGCCGGGCATTGTGATGGGCACCTGTAGTCCCCGCTACTTGGGAGGCTGAGGCAAGAGAATCATCTAAGCCCAGGAGTTGGAGGTTGTTGTGAGCTGTGATGCCACAGCATTCTACTGAGGGCGATAAAGTGAGACTCTGTCTCTAAAAAAAAATTAAATAAATAAAATAAAAATACTGATGGTATAATAAGAACCTTTAAGAGGATGACAGTCATCAGTAATGAAACTATGCAAATCAACGTAAAGGTAGGCTGATGGAGCACAGCTATTAGTGTCCTGAATATTAAATTAGCTGACCAGTGGACATTCGCTGTGCTATAGAAAGGGTAAAACACAAATGGCTTTTTTTCCTTTGTGTGTAGTCACCAAGACCCGGGACCGCACAGAGATTCACATTGAATTATTTGCCTGTTGCTTGTCCCGGATGCCCACCTTCACATTGCACAGTGGAGGGTAAGAGACAGGCCACCTCTAGCTGGAAGGCAGGGATGCTCTGGCACCAAGCTGTGTTTCTTCTGAAAGGCATTACAATGGAGAGAAAGCAACCACTGGCCACTCACTGGGATTGTTCTCGGGATTCCAAGCAGACCATAAGTAATTCAATGAGTCACTCACAAAGGAACTGGCCCTGTGTGTGTGTGGCTGCCGCCTTCAGGCAAACCAACAGTAATCGGGACCACCAAATGCCAGCAAACTCTTATCAGAAGATGTCTTTTTTTTTTTCCTAAATGCCATATATACAATTTTTATTGGAGCATGATGACAGATAGTGAATAACTTAGCATAAATTTACATAACACAATATGGCTGTTAATTTATGATCATATTAAAATACAAAGTTTTGTAGTTTGAAGCATTAAAAAGTCTTAATCTTCTGAAACTTTCCCTCCTGTTTGCTATTTGCTCCTTCCCTACTTAGGGTTGCCAGATAAAATACAGGTGTCTGGTTAAATTTAAATGTCACATAAACAATAACTAATTTGGGGGGTATATCTTTGCAATGTTTGGGACATACTTATACTAAAAAATTAGTTACTGTATATCTGAAATTCCCATTAGCCTGTGTTTATATTTTGGTTTGACAAATCAGTCAACTCTCTACTTAACTTCATAAACAGCTTACCCCCTCCTGGTTCTTTGCTGGCAGGGCAGAGGGGGCTTCTTTCATAGGGAATGGTACCGATGAGTGTAGCGGTTCTCAACCTGTGGGTCACAACCCCTTTGGGGGTCAAAAGACCCTTTCACAGGGGTCGCCTAAATACATCCTGCATATCAGATATTTACATTGCGATTCATGACAGCAGCAAAATTACAGTTATGAGTAGCAACGAAAATGATTTTATGGTTGGGGGTCACCACAACATGAGGAACTGTGTTAAAGGGTCGCGGCATTAGGAAGGGTGAGAAACTGGACTAGTGGGATGTTAGCATCTTTGTGCTTTCAGGGAGGCTGGCTTCCCCAGGGACACTAACAGAGTGAAAGGGACCAGGTTATGTGCCAGTGTAAAAGGGGAGACTGAGCACGTAGCCCACCGGGGCTTTCTTGGCAGCATGGCTGTTTTTCAGACTTTCGGGACTACAACCCCATCACCAGAAATGTAATTTACAACTCAATCCCATACACACAGCCCTATGCATGAAATAAAAGTTTTATGAAACCACAACATGTCACCTTCCATGTGCAATCTGCTCTCTTTCCTGTTCAGCCTATTTCATGCCTTTAAATGCTGCTCTTAACCCCCTAAATTGAATCCATTCCCCCTAAGGGATCACAGCCCACATGTTGAAAAACACTGGGTTAGAAGGTTAGAGTTTAGGAAACGGAAGGAGGATTTTTTCTTTTCTAATCCACTTTATAAATGAGGAAACATATCAGATTTGTTAAGAGCCTTTCCGGGTCCCTTTTTTGCTCATTTATGAGCAAAGTAGGAATAATATTGAGGTCCCCCAACTCCCAAGGTGGTGCTTTTGGTTTCATTCCACCAGTTTTTCTGGCATCCGTCTTCCTGGTCTCCAAGTTATAAAACACATTCTGGGATCCACATATATTGGTTTTATTTTATATAATTGTATTACTTGTATACTTATCACTTCAAATCCTTCTCAAATTTCCAAGCTCTATATCATATCTGAGCTGAATAAATGATATCCTTGCTTATGGCATCCACTTGACCTGTATCAGTGTTTAAACTAATTCATCTTGGTCTGTACCCTTTGACCTTCAGCAACTTACTGATTGACTCATCCTAACCCCTAACCTTGTCTCACTATTTTGGTGCCTCAGGAGATCTTGGTAATGAATATTCCGCATGTGTTAAGTTAGTGACATAAGAGAAAAATAGTAGTACAACTATGACTTGGTATATTTGTTCTCCCTAGTCTATGAAGTAGTAGGGCATCTATTGTAAATATCACTTTGAGAGTTGAAGAAACAGAGGCTCAGAGAGGTTAAGTGCTTTTCCTCAGGGTCACACTGCAAATACAGACCTTGAGTCCTCCTGCTCTATCTCTTATATCTGTCATCAGGACATAGGGGCTGCTGAGCCGAGACAAGGAAACTGGCCAGAAAAAACACCAACCCAAGAGATCTCTGTGTATGCTGTGTATTTTTCTCAAATACTTAGTCTATAGTTTCAAACCACATACAGAACTTTCTAGAATCTTATCATTGTTTGATTTGCTGTCCTCTGAATCCTCCCTATTCATTCCACACACATTTTTTTTTTGCTGGTTATGATAGACAAGTTCCAAAGAAATCCACTGTGCTCAGAACCCCTTGCCCACCCATCCACAGTTCATCCAGGCTTGCAGAGTCCATATTCAGGGTTCCTCTTAATATTTTTACTAATTCAGAGTCAATCAATTTATACAGAGAAGTGGGCTTGGTGCTGTCCTTCCATCTGGGGCATGCATGTTTCTGTTGGTCCTTCCTGGGCTCAGCTGCTTCTACCTAAGCTGCTAGTGGAGGAAATGGTTCTTTCTGCGCCACCCCCCCCAGGAACTGTGACCCAGGCGCTGGCAACCCACTCCTTAGGGAGGGCCGTGCGACCGTGCTCAGAGCAAGGGTTGCACATGGCATCTGCAGGTGCCCCGGCCCTCAGCAGCTGCATCTCCCCCACCTGGTCCGAGGCTGCTGATGGCCAAGAGACAGACTCTGGGGCCCAGCCACCCACCTCAGAGCCAGGCTGGCTCCTTCCCCAGCAGGTGACCGTGGGCCTCTATGAGGATCCTCCCTAGGCCACATTAACTAGTGGGGATTACTAAAAGTTTCGGCATGTTAGGTTAAGGGCTGATTAAACAGGAAAACATATACAAAGTAGTCAGGACACAGCCCAGCACCTATTTATTCTTTTCTGTTTTGTTATTGTTGTTTCAGATCTTGCAAACCTTCCTATTATTCCCACTTACAGAGCCATCTCAGAACGTTTAGCCATGCTATGACCCACCATGTCCTACCAGGGTGCCTCTGCTCCCCAGGGGCTCAGCATGTGCTCTGTCCCCCTTCTCCCCTCCTTGGCCCCCATCAGCCCAATGTCCCTTCCCTGCCATTCCTGGGTTGCTCCCTCCTTTTGAGCCCAGAAGTTTTATTACTTTTCTACCCCTCTAACCAAACTCACATTTTTGGGTTTTGGGGGTTTTTTGGCTTAAAATAACAGAGATTTATTATCTTATCGTCTTAGAGGTCAGAAGTCAAAAATGAGTTGAGAAAGCCTCCTTCCTTCCCTAATTCCTTCCATATCCCACAAAAAAAGGGATAATTTGTTTCTTTGCATTTTTTAGCTTCCAGAGGCCACCTGCTTTCCTTGGCTCATGGCCTCTTCCTCCACCAGTGAAGCCAGCAGCCTAACATCTTTAAATTTCTCTGCTCCTGTTCACTCTCAAATCTCTGCTTGCTTCCATCATTCCATTTCCTTCTTATATCTTCCCTTTATAGAGACCCTTGTGATTACTTTGGGCACACTCAGAAAACCCAGGGTAATCACTTGTCTCAAGATTTTAGCTTAATCACACCTGAAAAAACATTTATTATGTAAGAAAACATATGCACTAATCTGAGGATTAAGACTGGACATCTTTGAGGAGTCATTATTCTGTCTGCCATATTACCTTTGACTTTTCTCCCAAGTGTTAAATCTTTAAAAATTGCTCAATGTTCTGTTTCTAAAACGTTCAAACTCTACTTAAAAATATTCAAAAATGTAATTACCTCTCAACTCACATTCAAGAATCCTACTCTCTCATTATCAAGTCACCTCACATAACCATTTTCCTAGTCATTCCAACTAGGATATATGTGAAAGGGTAGCATGGTGTACCAGAATGTGGACATTAGGGACAACTGCTTGGGTTCAAATCCTGTCCTCACTATTGGGATAATACTTAGCCAAGCTTCATTAAGAACAACACATCTCAGATATTCATCTAAATACAAACGTAATAGTTGTATCTATATAATAGATCCCTTTTAAGGACTAAAGAAGATAATTCATGAAAGGTACAAGTCACCTAGTAAGTGCTTAGTAAATGTTAATTAGTTCCCTCATCTATGTGGCACATTTCTTAATCCGATTGAAGTCATCTATGAAAAGCCCACATTTAATATTATACTAATGGACTAAGACGGAAAGTTTTCCCACTTAGAACCGGAACCAAACAAGGTTGTCCTCTATTACCACTACTATTTAGCATTGTTCTAGCCAATATAATCAGGCAAGAGAAGGAAATAAAGGGCATCCAAATGAGTGCAGAGGAGGTCAAACTATCACTCTTTGCCAATGATATGATCTTATACTTAGAGAACCCCAAAGACTCAACCACAAGACTTCTGGAAGTGATCAGAAAATACAGCCATGTATCAGGATATAAAATCAATGTCCACAAATCAGTTGCTTTTGTATATGCCAATAACAGCCGAAGTGAGAAGCAAATCAGGGACACAATTCCCTTCACAGTAGCGCAAGAAAAAGGACATACCTAGGAATATACATAACAAACCCCCCCCAGAAGAGAAATAGCAGAAGATATTAACAAGAAGAAAAACATTGTGAAAATGTTTATGCTACCCAAAGCAATCTACAGGTTTAATGCAATCCCCTTTAAAATACCATCATCATACTTTCAAGATTTTGAAAAAATAATTCTTCATTTTATAATGGAACCAGAAGAAACACCATATAGTCAAGGCAATTCTTAGTAATAAAAACAAAGCCAAGACTTCTGACTATACTACAAGGCCATAGTGATCAAAACAGTATGGTATTAGAACAAAAAAAGAGACATCAACATCTGGAACTGAATAGAAAATGATGAGATGAAACTAATTATTTACAGCCACCTGATATTTGATAAATCAAACATGAACATACACTAGGGAAAAGAATCTCTATTCAATAAATGGTTCTGGGAGAACTAGATAACCACATATAAAAGACTGAAACTGTGGCTTAGCGCCTGTGGCTCAGCGGGCTGGGGCGCCAGCCACGTACACCTGAGCTGGCGGGTTCGAATCCAGCCTGGGCCTGCCAAACAACAATGACGGCTGCAACCAAGAAATGGCCGGGTGTTGTGGCGGGTGCCTGTGGTCCCAGCTACTTGGGAGGTGGAGGCGGGAGACTTGCTTAAGCCCAGGAATTGGAGGTTGCTGTGAGCTGTGATGCCACAGCACTCTACCCAGGGTGACAGCTTGAGGCTCTGTCTCCAAAAAAAAAAAATAATAATAATAAAAGACTGAAACTAGACCTACATCTCTTACCACTTACAAAAATTGATTCAAGATGATTAAAAGATTTAAATATAAGACATGAAACAATAAAAATCCTCAGAGAAAGTGTGGGGAAAACACTTGAAGATATTCACCTGGAGAAAGATTTAATGAAGAAGACTTCCTTGGCAATTCCAACAACAACAAAAATAAACAAATGGGATTTAATTAAACTAAATAGTTTATGTACAGCTGAGGAAACAACAGCCAAAGCAAACAGACAACTTTCAGAATTGGAAAAGATGTTTGCATATTATGAATCATACAAAAGCTTGATAACTAGGATTATAGAGAACTCAAATTAATCAACACCCCCCCCAATAATCCCATATATCACTGGGCAAGAGACAAATAGAACCTTCTCTAAAGAAGACAGGCGAATGGCTAACAAATATATGAAAAAAGGCTCATCATCCCTAATCATCAGAGAAATGCAAATCAACCTAACCCCAGTGAGAATGACCCACATCACAAAGTCTCAAAGCTGGCATGGAGGTGGAGAGAAGGGAACACCTTTATGGTTCTGGTGGGACTGCAAACTAATACAACTTTTTTGGAAAGAAGTATGGAGAACCCTCAAAGAACTCATATTAAACCTCCCATTTGATCCTGCAGTGCATTCCTGGGCACCTACCCAAAAGAAAAAAAAATCCTTTATCATAATGCCATTTACACTAGATTGTTTATCACAGCTCAATATACAATTGCCAAAATGTGGAAACAACCTAAATGCCCACCAACCCAGGAATGGATTAACAAGCTGTGGTATATGTATACCATGGAATACTATTCAGCCTTTAAAAAAAGATGGAGACTTTACATCTTTTGTATTAACCTGGATGGAGGTGGAACGCATTCTTCTTGGTAAAGCATCACAAGAATGGCAAAGTGGAACCCCAATGTACTCAGTTCTAATGTAAAGGCAGGAAATGAACTAATACAAGGGGTGGAATAGGGGAATGGGGGAACTGGGAGGGATGGGGGTCATGGTTTATGGCACACCTCTTAGGGACAGGACAAAATTATAAGAAGGAACCTTAACAAATGCAATCAGTGTAACCTAATTGTACCCTCAATGAATCCCAAACAATAAAAAAAATTTTTTTAATTAATTAATTTTTAATTTCAGATTCATAGGAAGGTACAAATCATTAGGTTATAATGTTTGCATTTGTTTGGTAAGGTCCTTGTTGTGGTTGTGTCCTGCACCCAGGAGGTGTGCTATATGCTCCTCCTTACTTATGCCGATTAGGTGGGGACACACTGATCCCCCTTCCTCCTCCCCTCTACCCCCCTTCTCATCCCTCTCCCCCCAACTTGAATTGAATTGAGTCTTTCCCTTGTGTGGGCATGTATTAGTTCATCAACTGGCTTCATGTTGGTATTGAGTACAATGGATACTTGCTTTTCCATTCTTGTGATACTTTACTAAGAAGAATGTTCATGGAAGATTTTGGAATAAAAAACTTCTGTTGCTGTAAAGCAACACTGAGGTTTTAGTTTGTTAAGCAAGCCTAGGCTGTTTTGACTGATATGAACTCACATTTTTGATCTCTATTTCCCTGGATGCTATTTTCTCTTAAGAACCAATATGATAATGATCAAATTATAAGGATCTGAGGACCTTTAAGGATCTCAGGGTGGATCTGTTGGTGGATTCGAGAAACCAAGGCCTAGATGCCCTCCCCTAGGCTTCTACTGCCCATCCTGCTGACCACCCCAGGAACAAGGACTCGCCTCTTCCTAAAGCCAGACCTTCCAGTTCACATGTCTGGACCAGACCAATGGCCTTCTTTTAATTCATCTGCCTGTGGCTTCTACCCACAGCTTCAAACTGGGACCACACAGAATTATAAGCCTTTAAAAAGTTGGGGACTCTGACTCCTCTGGCTTCTACAAGCTTTCCTCTGTGGCCGGGTTTTGAAGTCCCTGCCCATCCACATCCCCCTCCAGTGTGACTGTGTCCCTCAAAAGCAGCGGTTCTCAACCTGTGGGCACTACCCTTTTGGGGGTCAAATGACCCTTTCACAGGGGTCACCTAAAACCATCACATACACCCCATACAAATACAGGTGTATGAAAATAATTTTATGGTTGGGGGTCACCACAACATGAGGAACTGTATTAAAGGGTCACGGCATTAGGAAGGTTGAGAACCACTGCTATAGAGGGTGAGCACCCAAGTGGCAGCAGACCCCCCTGGCTGGTGGTGTGACGTACACTGGCTGCTTCTGTGATGTATGCTTCCAAAGGCCAGAGTGGCCTCGTTAATAACCCATTATTGAGTTGTCATCCCTGGCTTTATCTCAATTTATCTCAATTATTGTAACCCTAGAGTAGAGTGATAAGCCCTATGTGTTTAAAACATGCTGGATGAAGGCAGTGCCTGTGGCTCAGTGAGTAGAGCGCCGGCCCCATATACCAAGCCTGATGGGTTCGAACCCGGCTCCAGCCAAACTGCAAACAAAAAATAGCCAGGTGTTGTGGTGAGTGCCTGTAGTCCCAGCTACTCGGGAAGCTGAGGCAAGAGAACTGCTTAAGCCCAAGAGTTGGAGATTGCTGTGAGCTGTGACACCATAGCACTCTACCCAGGGCGACAAAGTGAGACTCTGTCTCAAAAAAAGAAAAAAAAATTAAAATATGCTGGATAAAAAGGATATTCCTTTTATTTGTTCAAAAAAAAGTAATTCCTTTGAAGTAATTCTGAAGTTTGGTGAATAAGTTCCTACTTTACACTCCTAAAATCTTTGCTTCAAAACTTATTTATTTATTTATTTATTTATTTTTGAGACAGAGTTTCACTCGATCACCCTCGGTAGAGCACCATAGCAACATAGTTCACAGCAAACTCAAACTCTTGGGCTCAAGTAATCCTCTTGCCTGAGCCTCCCCAGTAGCTGGGACTATAGGCGCCTGCCACAACACCTGGCTATTGTTAGAGACAGGGTCACACTCTTGTTCAGGGTGGTCTCGAATTCCTAACCACAAGCAATTCACCTGCCTCACCTTCCCAGAGTGCTAGGATTACAGGTGTGAGCCAACTCACCCAGCCCCCTGAAACACATTTATTGATGGGCTTAATCTGTCTCCCCCACTAGACTAGAAACTCTACTAGACACCCTCAGGTCAAGTAGAGGGGCTGCTGTTACAGATCATGAGCTCACTTCCTTCCATCCAGCTCCATCCCCTTCCCTGACTGTGCCAGACAATCAAAGGTCTGATACTGAGGTCTCAGGTGAGTAGCATCTGAGACCCTGTTCCCAGCTTGGCTTCATGGCAGAGGTTCATCTCCAGGAGTGAATGAGCTACTAAGTGAGCATTTGGTGAGCATCTTCAAGGAGAACCCTGATCAAAGCACTGATCAGGTCAACCAGGGCCATCATCCAATCTGAACAGGCCAGCCAGAGAGGAGGAGCCCAGTAGAACAGACATGGGCCACAGAAGTTGGTAACAGCAGAGGTGGAGAACATTCACCAAGTTCTCTCTGTGCATCAACATCATTCTAAAGGCCTTCCACAGCCATGCTTTTTGCTATCTACAACTTTATGGGGTAGGACTAGTGTTATCCCATTTTACTGGCTGAGAAACTGAGGCTGCCAAAGCTGACTAAGGCCACACAGTTGGTAAGTAGTGAAACCCAAATTCAAACTCAGGCAATCTGACTCCTGTATTCTTTTAACTACTCTGTGACATTTGGCAAGACTTGGTATGCTGTTCCAGAGCTGTGAGCTTGGGCAATGGCCTGAATGCTTATAGCCATGAGTCAACTCTCAGTGACTGTCTCTCACGGGATTTCTGGTCCTTAACTGCACCCTGGAGTGACCTTGATGCTGGAGCCACCCAGCCTGGACACTTGGGATATTCACAAACTCCTTGGGGACTCCCGGGAGCAGCTGAGGCTGAGAACCCCTGAAAACTGAGACCCCAGAGGAAGCTGCTCTTGCCTGCCACACCAGAGCCCAGGCTTCCCGGGGAGCCTAGAGCTAGGGTCTTATTTCTATTCTCCCAACAAGCCTGGGATTCCAAATCTGCACATACTGCTCAAGGGGCTGGGATGGATCAGGCTGGCGTGAGTATGCTCTGTCTGAGACTGACGGGCAGTTCTGTTGGTCCAACTCATGTGGCCATTATCCTTGCAGGGGTGCCGCAGGCCCTTCCCTCATCGCCACACGTGTCCAGTCTCACCCTGGGTTTTCCAGCTTCACTCGCCATAAATCAGTTGTCAGGGCCCCTGAGCCTAAAACACTCATCTAATTATAAAACACATGTTTGATTATAATGGAATCCTCCCACTAAGACTACTCATCAGAAAGAAAAGTAATTCACTGGGATATTAAGAGCTTTCTAAAATTAGTTCCAGACGTTTTTGCCTTAAATCTGTATGAGGGTTGCCCTATTTTTAATTTACTTTAAAAAATACATTGGGATGCTAAGTAATTGGGGACCCTGAAGATTACAGAAGATTGAACAGGCCCTTGCCTTAGCTTAAAAGACTTTGGGGGCCCGGGGCAGTGGCACCACCATAAGGAAATGGTGTTTTTCCATGAGGCAGATTATCAACCTGCAACTTCAGCCCTACCTACTCTTAGTATAAGTGCTGGGAAAGAATCCTCTTTTCTTAGCTCATTGGGAAAAACATCACAGCATCCTATGGGCTGGGCCAAAGAGGCCTCCTATGGGCTGGGCCAGTGAACATCAAAACAACCTCATGGAGGGATGGTCCAGCCCAAAGAGGCCTGTGCCAGTGGGATGCCAGGGGACAGGGTTCAGAAGGAGGCAGCCCACAAGCTGAGCGCAGCTGCAGAGGTTTTCTTTGGCTGTTTAAACTTGAATTAACGGCCAATATTTAAAAACCAGGAGCATTCCACAAAAATCTAGATTACAGCTTTTCTCGCTGGAAACTCAGGGCACCCTGAGCCCATCTCCACCAGCACCCCCAGCCGAGTACTTGCTTCTACTTACCCTGAGTACATCCACTCCCGGGTCAGGGCCTAGATGCACTTCCGTGTCACACTTGGCCATTCTGACCACTGACTCACACAGCCACAGTGCCTGCCCAGCCCTGGTCCTTTTGGGTTTGTTCCCTGGCCTCAGCTCCCTCTGACCAGCCCGGGCTCCCTGCTTCTGCCCTGATACCCTGGGGCTGTTCCTTCCAGCCACCCATGCTGCTGCGGGATAGGGACCTCTGCCTGTTTCAGCTGCCTGCCAGCCATCTCAGAAGCTTTGGATGCCCCTCAACACAAGTTGTGTTGACCCCTAGGGTATGTCTGGTGCCTGCTTGTTCATGATTCACAAGTGTTCTAGCAGCACGCCTGCCACCCCAACTCCAGAGGGCAAAGGGCACAGCCAAGGAAATGGAACCGTCACCCCATGTGGTGGAGGCAGGAGCATTCTTCCCCAGGGTGGTGTGCAGTGGGCGCTGGGTGACTGTCCCTGCTGGTCTGGCCAGCAAAGGGGAAGGGCGGTTCCTCTAGCTATCCATGCCTGGGTAGAACAGTCCCCAAAGCAGGCCTAAGGGAGAGCTCTCAGTGTTCTCTGGGGAAAGAAATGACACATTGGGGGTTAGTGACCCTTCAGAAGATCCCACTGGGGTCCTCATCCTGCTCTAGGCTGTGCCCATCTCCTCCTGCCCTGCCCTTAGCGGAAATGAGAACAACTGGGCACCATGCCATTTTCAGGGAGGTTTCCAAATAGACTCAGGAGTCTGGCCGAGACCCTCAGGGGTTGCCATTGGCCCTCAGATGGTCTCTAAGCAATCGCTCTTTGTCTAAGAAGCAGTCAGCTTCAGCTGGGGGCAGAGAGAGGGGAAATCAGACAGGCAGCAGCCTCCTCACTGGAGTTGGACTGCGAGGGGCGGAGAAGTCACTGTGTCGTCCAGGGTCGGAGAGTCCCACAGATGCCCACAGAGGCCCATGGTTCCAGGCTGAGGAAAAGGATACCATATCCGCCCAGGTCCCAAGCAAGGGCTGCGGAATTCTCAGGGGCTTCCTCGCCTTCCTCTGGGGCTCTCCTGCCTTTCTGCCATCTGTGATGAGCCCGGCCCTCACCAGCCGCAGTGGCCGGCAGTCAGCACTGTGCCAGGTACGGGGGAGCACCCATGAGATCTCGGCAAGGGCTTCTCGAAACCCGGCTATGCAGAGACCCACAGCATCCGCCACCTCCCTGGCCTGGGTTAGGAATCCCACCTAAACTCTCCCCTCCAGCTCCTTTCTGTTCTGGATTCTCCCGTCCCAAGAGGGCACCATTGGTGTGGCTAGCTGGGTTTATGTCCTGCCAAATGAAGGCTCTACCTCTGATTGTTCCCTTGGTCACTCTCCTGCCGTGGTCACCCGGCAGCGTGCCAAGCACGAGCTTGCGCGTCCTGCTTGATAAGGAAGAGAAAATGATTCCTGTCTCGTTCATCTTTGCTTGTCATTGTCGTAGGCTTTAGAACTACGTAGCCAGACTTGGGCTTTCATTCACTTAATGTGATGAGCCCCCTGCACGAAAAAACTCACCAACCTTAAACTCAAACCCCTTTGAGCCTCAGCTTTCTCAGTTTTATGTGGAACATAAAAATCAGTGGCGTGGTACAAAAGTTACTCACCCCGTGCCCACCCCACATGTTCGTGAACACTCAAGATAGTTGCGGGACTTTCCCATCTTATAAACGATGCCATGGGTCCGCTCTCCACCCCTCCTCCAGCCAGGTCCCAAACTGGCACCCATATCTCCTGCCCCTCGCTCAGGGCTGAGCCCACCTTGCTCACCTGCAAGGGTGAGCCCAGCTGGCAGGCAGCAGCTGGTATAAAGGGTGTGCTGTCCCTGCAAAACGCTCCCCTGTCACAACCCACACACAGGTCCGTAAGTACGAGCCAGAGACACCAGATCCTGCATGAAGCTGCTCGCAGCCTGAGTCTCCCAGAAAAGTGGCATCCCTGAGTCTAAGGCTGGCATTAGAGGCTCCTGCTCTGGCCTGGCCAGCCAGCAGCCTCCCAGACCCAATTCCTCTCTGGGGGCGCAGGACCTTGAGGGATGTTCTGGTGGCTTCTCTGAGCTCCAACTGCACTCCCCACACATTGTGCTTTCCTCTCTTACTCCCCCCAACCTGGTCCGCCCGAGGCGTGGCTGTGGATTTGACCTCTACCCCTGGCTACCTGGATCCTGCAAAGATCCTGGCCCTGCCCATCGGGCCTCCCTGGAGTTTTCAGAGTCCCCTCTGATCCCCGAGGGACCCCAGCCTGCCCCCACCTTCAGGTGAAGCCCCTCTAAGAAGCCTCACCCCTGCGTAGGGGGGCACACAGCTCACCGCAGAGCACAGTAGACAGGAAGACGAAAGGAACACGCGATTCCTCACATCCACGCCAAAACAAATTGCCCTAATTAACACTTGCCACTGCCACGATCTATGGGCTGCCACGTGGCTGGGTAGAGAGGCAGAAACCACAGCGTGTTCCAATAAAACAGCAGTAAATGGTGCGGTGTGATGGAACTCGTTTCAATTTTGTTCCGAAACCTTGTTTAAGTGCTTTTATTGTTTCTGTATGAAAGAACACAAATACTTTTTGAAAATTGCTTTGGCACAAGCCTCATCTTCTCTGGGAAGTCTTTTTGATCCTCCATCCTCACCCCAGTGGGTAGGTTTGTGGCCCCAGGAGGCCCCGGTGATGTCTCTTCTGTGTTGCCACAGTTACCACGCTTCCCTGTCCCCAGCGGAGTGTCCACTGGGCCTCTCCAGCCCTAGAGAATGGGCACCACCCACCCCCTCCCCAACCCTGGGACAAACTGGGCTGGGGTGACCGATGTCCCAGTGGAATGATTGTCATGGTCATGAGAGAGGCCATTATAAACATCAGGGGAGTCACCAAGGTTACTAAGGGCACCCTTGTAGGACAGATGAAATTCTCATTAGAAAGAATCAGTGTTGATTTCTCAAAAAATAATCAATAAATAAAATAAAAGCATAAAGACATGGGAACACATAAACAAAGAATCTTTTTTCATGGGAGGTCAGGAGTGGTGACTGGCCTTCATGTGGCCAGAGTTACCTTTTGATGTTTCGCCCTATGTTTGAAGAGCAGCCCTATAGCAGAGTAAGAAAACCAAAACAGGCAGTTAAAGTTGGGCCCAGAGTCAAGACTGGGTGGAAGCCCCCATGACCCCATGCAGCTTGTCCAGGTGAGAGGCTCTCCACCCCTCCTCCAGCCAAACTGGCACGCACATCTCCTGCCCCTCACTCGGGCTGGGCTCCGAGGGGTGACCATGAGACCACCTGCGAGGTGAGCCCAGCTGGCAGGCAGCAGCTGTGTCGAGGGTGTGCTGACCAGCACAATGCTCCCCTGTCATAACCACACACAGGTCCACTAAGCATGAGCCAGAGACACCAGATCCTGCTTGTAAGCCACCTGCAGCTTTGGAGGGGACATGCCCCTGTGTGAGCCCTTCCTGGATGCCCCAGGGCTGCAGAGAGCCAGTTTGCCAGCAGATGGGGGGAGAGGAGTGGAGTTTGGTTCTCACCCGCAGGGCCTCCCCCCGCTGGGACCTCCCTGGAGGGCAGGAGTGGATGGCGTGGAATAGCCTCTCTCTCTCTGCCATGCCTCTCCTTGTCTGCTCTGGTAATACGCTATGGAGGAGGGGGATCCGCCACATCGGGGTAGTGGGACCCCTGCAAGCCAGCTGGCAGCCCCTCTTTGCCTGCGGCCCCACGTGCACCTGGCAGGCCAGAGGGGAGGCATGGATTTAGCACACGTCCGCTTTGAGCAATCACATAAAGTCCAAGTCTACGGAGATAAGAAATTGTCCATCAAGACTCTGAGGCATGAGCTGTCTTCAATCTGGTATGTCCCCTCCCACTCTCAAATGTAATTAAGGAAAAAAAGGAAAAAACCCTTCCTTCCCAAGATCTCATTCTTATGTATCCAAACTCCCTCCTCCAGCTCCCAGGAGGAAGGGCCACATTTATGTACAAAGGCCCACATTATGAGGCAGTGCCTGTTAGCCACTTCTCGGGGGCCTGTTTTTACTTAGTTTGACCACCGTAGAGGCTATACTTAGCAAGAAGTTCTTTTCACTAAAAGCCACCAGCTGCAGAAAAAGGAAAGGGCTGGAATAGCACCAGGTAGAAGAGGCCCGTGTGTCAGAGGCAGGCATGTCAGAGGAGGCCCGGGAGACAGGCCTAGTTGCAATCCTGGCTCTCACTATTTCCTGCCTTGAAAGGTGAGAACCCCAGCAAGTACTGGGCTTGGAGCTTGGCACAGGGGAGCCATTAGCTCAAACAAGCCCGAAGTGTTCAAACAAAGGCCTGTATAAAGTAGAGAAGTCACTAAAGGCATCTCTGTGAGAATCTCAAGGAAACAGAGGCCCGGAATAGTGGCTCACCTATAATCCCAGCACTTAGGGAGGCCAAGGTTGGAGGATTGCTTGAGGCCAAGAGTTAAAGACCAACCTTGTCAACAGTGAGACCCTCTTCCCATCACCACCACCTTGATCTCTACAAAACTAATTTTTTTTAAAAATCAGCCGATCATGGTGGTGCATGTGCCTGTACGTCCAGCTGCTCAGGAGGCTGAGGCAGGAGGATCACTTGGGCCCAACAGTTCAAGGCTATAGTGAGCTATGATTGCACCACTGCACTCTACCCAAAGAAAAGAAAAAACTTACTCTTAACCAGATTTATAAACATTTAAAAGCTTGGCTGATCTAGTGGAATTATTTATTTACAAAACAACAGTAACAAGTGAAGATTTCTGTGTAGGCAGAAGTGAGATCAAGTCACTTCATCCTGGGGGCTGTGGCTCCTCATCCACACTCTGAAGGGCTGAACTCCTGAGGCCTCCACGTCTCCTCTGCTCTGCTCTTTGTCTTCTGATGGGTCTCCCCACTATCTGCCTGCAGTACTGGTCCAACTGCCTCTCTTTCAACATTAGCATAAATAGTACTACCACCCTAGAGTTGCCATATTTAGCAAATACAAACATAGGACATCTAGTAAAAAAAAGAAAAACCCACAATTTTTTTTTTTTACAGTAAGTCTGTGCCATGCAATATTTGATTTTAAAAAAAAAAAAAGTATTGGCAGTGCCTGTGGCTCAGTGAGTAGGGCACCGGCCCCATATGCTGAGGGTGGCGGGTGCAAACCTGGCCCCAGCAAACTGCAACAAAAAAATAGCCGGTGTTGTGGCGGGGGCCTGTAGTCTGAGCTACTCAGGAGGCTGAGGCAAGAGAATTGCCTAAGCCCAGGAGTTGGAGGTTGCTGTGAGCTATGTGAAGCCACGGCACTCTACTGAGGGCAATAAAGTGAGACTCTGTCTCTATAAAAAAAAAAGTATTTATAGTTTGTCTTAGTTAGTTCATGCTGCTATAACAAAAAAACAATAGCCTGGGTAACTTAAACAAAAGATATTTATTTCTCATAGCTCTAGAGGCTGGGAAGTCCAAGATCAAGGTACCAGCAGATTCAGTTCCTGGTAAGGGCCTGCTGCCAGGGTTCACCTTCTCTCTGAGCTCACATGGGCTTTCCTTAGGGAAAATCTTAGAGAGATCTTGTGTTTCTTCCTCTTTTTGTAAGGCATTAATCCCATCAAGAGGGCCCCATCCGCAGGACTTCATCTAACCCTAATAACATCCAAAGGCCCAAAAAACCAATTACCAAATAACATAGAGAGGGGGTTAGGACTTCAACATATGAATTTGGGGGAAGAGGACATACACATTCAGCCCATTGTAGAGTGTATCTTAAATTCGAATTTAAGTGAGTGTCCTGAGTTTTATTCGGCACACCTACACCACCTGATTGTAAGCAAAGCCCCTGAGCCTTCAGAAATCAAAGCAGCCACCCATGAATACAGGGTATTAAGAAATGCAAGAGCTCACTGCTCCAGTTCATCTCCTGCTCATCCTGAGGCTCTGCTGCCTTGAGCTGGAATGCACCCACTTTTCCCACAAGTCTTTATCTTCCTTCAGATTTCATAGGGTGACCCACGAAACATGGGCCATGATTTCTTATAAATTGAACACTGAAAATACCATTTAGCTATGGTATCCCTAGGTGTCTTATCCTGGTTTTTGTGGTTAAACCCTTCCGTCTCCAGTACAATGGGAGCGGAGAGGAGATCTCTGGGCCAGAGCCCGGCACTGGGCAAGTCACTTGACCGCTGTGGGCTGTTTCCTCATCCATATAATGGCGGGTTGAACTCCCGTAATCTCTGAGTCTCCTCTGTTCTTTTCTTTTTACTGTCCTGTGACCAACTGCCCCGTGTCAGCTGAGACCCTCTTTGCTCCTAAACTGGCCACTCGAAGGGACCTCACTTCTCAGCAATCATCAGAATCAGACACCATTTAGGCCTCTGGACATTATCCTGGGGCAAAGGAGCCTTTTTTTTTTCTTAGCTTAGGCCTGGCCCTCCCCACTTATATCCTGAACTGTGAAGCCAGACTGAGCAGGCAGCAGGGAATTTAAGCTGAGCTGAAAAAAATCCTGCTACAATAAATCGCATCACAGTGGAGATCTCTTTCTAACCAGAAAATTCTGAGCCCAGACAATGGCTCATTTATTTCAAACAATATTCAATACGACGGAAATCCAGGTCAACAAAAGGATTTCTACACGTTCTCGGAATTGGTTGCAAAGGGATTTAACCCACCTAGAAAAGAGAGCTGTTCAATTGCGGATTCCCAGTGTGAGGGAGACCTTATTAAGGACTCTGAGGTGGGCCGCTGAAAATGCTGTTCCTTCCTTTGGGGGCATCCCACCTGATGATAGTGTGAGACAGAAGCACCTGGGGGCCAGCCCAGGAGGGCGTTTGGGTAAACATTTGGGTAGAGATGGCTGCAGCCGAGATGCTAAGCAAAGCCCAGAAGCAGAGCAAACGGCCCCTTCTCCCAGGCCCTCAGATGATACATTTTTATAAACATCCAGGAAGACTGGCTCTAAAGGCTCTTGGGCTTTACAAACACATTTTGTATTCCATAGTCAGAGACCATCCTCCGGGTGGGAAAGAGGAATCAGGAAACAGGAGGGGCGGGAGGGGTCTGGACCGGCTTTCTAAATTTAACATGCAGTTGCTTTTAGGCCGAGTGGATAAAAAATAAATTCCAGTGCTTAAAGCTCTTATCTTTGTTTACCATTTCCCCAAACAGTTAGTGACCTGCACTCCCTGAGAATGAGACACACAGACACCAGGGGTGGGAAAGTGATCACTCTCCTCCTCCACGTGACATTTACTTGACCGGGCTCTGCTAAGGTCACCAGCTGCTCCTGAGCACATGGGGCACAGTCATGACGCATCAGACCAACCCAGAGGTGCAAGGTAGTTGGGGGTCAGTCGGGTCAGTCTCCCACTGATGAAGGGTGTGGTCACATCCTACAGCGGCCTCTTGTGAACAGCTCCGGTGAGTGTGGGCTTGCCCGTGCCACTGTTAAATTGAAGTCATCTGAAAATCCTTCTCTGTGTTGAGGCAAAATCGTAGCTTCTGGGACTGATGTCCTGAGGCCCAGTCAGACCCTGTGCAAGGGTATGCGGCACATCCTTTCCCTGGGTTGCGCTTGCCCTATAGACATGTGACGATGCTCTGTCTCCCTCGGGCTGCTCTGTTCTCCAGAATTCTCCCAGTGCACCTGGTGACTGTGGCCAGTCAGGTTCCCTGCGTGCCCTCTCTCTCTGTCCCCTCTCTACCTGCACATCCTTTAACCCCACTAATGAAACTTTGGCCTCCCTTCTCCCCTAGTTGATGAATGCAATGTCCTTTCCACCTCCTGAATCTCCCAGGCTCCATCCGGGAGATCTGAGACATCACTCAAGGTCCCTTTCTTTCCAATTGCCCCCGCCACCCTCCCCTGGGCCATACCTAGGGCACAGACCTTGGCACTGTGCTTTTCTTTCTTGCCCAGATCCCAGAGACTCATCCCCCTCTATGTGGCTAAGCTGGACAGCATCTTCCCACCTCCAGGCCAAGCTGCTGACTGTCTTCCTGGAGGGAGGGCCTCCGACACAACCCTGCAAGTGCTGAGCTCTTTCCCACAGGTGGTGAAGCCCCTACCTGCTACTTACTGGTCCTATATCCATCTTTCTCTCAGCCACCCAGGAATAAAACCTGGGAATCACTTTTATTTCTCTTTGTGCCCCGACCTCTTGTATCCCAAGACTCATCTTCTCTGGTGAGGCTTCCTTTATGGCACTGATCCTGACATTCAGACTATACATCATGCCACCTGGGGAGCTTTAGAATGATACCAATTCCTTCACCAAACCCAGACCAGTTAAATCTGAATGTTTTGGATGGAGCCCCAATACTGGTAGGGAACGGCCAGGATGAAGCCTCTCTTCCCATCTGAAACCTGACATTGTAATTGGAGCTCATCTCTTGTGCCTGGACTATTGCAACAACCTCCGTCTTATTGACCCAACTCCCAACTCCTTCTGCTCCCGCCATCCTACAAGTCATTGTCAGCTCACACAATACCATTGCCAGTGCTGTTACCGCTACTCATCAGAAACCTTCGGTGGCTCCCTATTACCATAATAATAACTCTTTGAATGAACAAATAAATGGTTCCCCAATGCAGAATAAGCTCTGTGTGGTGTGGGGCTGTATCTTATCTCTTCTTCCTTATTCACCCCCACACTCTGTTAAGCAGAGTAAATAGAGGGAACTGAGGATCTGTGGAGTGAGTGAACAAAGATATTTTCTTTGCAAATTAAATGCCGTTCTCGCTCTCCTCAAGGCAGAGAAAGTGGGCGAGGCGATTTGACGATCCTTCATGTAGAGGCTTCTTTTCCACATCATATACAATCAACTATGAGTGTTCCACACTAATGGAGAGAACAGAATCCTAAATATTACAGAACAGCTGATAATTCAAATACTACAATCTAGTTGATGTTGGAATGCATTTTTGCTTATGAGTGCTTGTGTCAGTTAATTGGGACAATTTTTTTAAATTAGGTAATTAGATGTGTCTTATTTGTTCCCAATTCGCCCCTCTGCTACACTCATACTAAAGGAATAAATAACTCAGCTCCCAAAATAATAAATAATACCCTATTTTTTCTCTCAACCCTTTCCTGGAATAGAGATAATGGTTAGATTTCAGAATTTTGGCTGGGTGGGGAGAGACAAAGGCGGGGGAGGAACCCACAGTTAGAGTGAATAGAAGGAACTAGACGTCAACAAGCTGCTTCTCAACTGATTCACTGTTAAAATTTGAGGCAGCATGAACAACCAATTCGTCAAACTGTTCTCACTATCCACTAAAGCTGAACATACACATCCCTATGGCTCCGAAATTCCACTCCCAGTTATATACCCAGCAGAAACTTGTGCTCACCCAAAGCCATAAAAAAGAACGCTCATAACAGCTTTATTCCTAACGGCTCCCAAACTGGGAACAACTCAGATGCCCATTGACAATTGAAAGAATGAATAAATCTTGGTGACGTCACCTGTGGAGCACCATACGACGGGAACACACACGTCAGTGAGTCTCACGGATGCCATGTTGAACAAGAGAGAGTAGGCACGGAAGCCTACATCAACATTCCATGTATATGAAGTTCAAGAAGAAAAGGAAAAAGTCCCCTCTTGTGTTAGAATTGAGGACAGTGGAGACTCTTGCTGGCCTGTGACTAGACGGAGCTGTGGAGGGCTCCAGATGCTGGAATGTTCCATCTGGATCCAGGAGCTATTTATAAAGGGGAGCTTCCTTTGTGGAAATCCATTGCGCTCTACAGTTTTGTGTTATTTTTTTCCTGCATGCATGTTATTCCTCCACAAAATGTACAAGAGGAAGGGAAGGGAGGGAAGGTAACGGAAAAGACTTGGAAATTGAAGACCCGGATTCAGTTCCGACTCTGCCATTTACTGGCCATATGGCCTTGGACAAGCCACTGACCTCTCCAAATTTTCTGTTTTTCATCTACCGTACAGAAAATAGAAGCATCTCTCAGTTGGGGGACCAAGTGGTGTAATGGATACATAACTCCTCTGGTATTACAGCAGATCTCTGAAGACAGGCACTCCTGCAGAAGCGTCAGCGCTACACAGCCAGGCCCTGGACAGAGCGCTGAGCGGTGAGCAGTCAGCCTGATTTCCGTTCTTTCTTCACATCTCCTCACCTAATCCCTTAATGGCCTGGGCCTCAGAGTACAAGGGCACCTGGAATAGCCTGGCTGTTTGTGTGAGAAGAAGCAGATACAAGCAGATGTGATGTGCCCTCTCCTGTGTTTTCTAAGGTGTAGCCAAATTCTTGAATCTGGCACGGAGAACTTCCTGAGCACTGGCGGGGAAAGCCAGCCATGTTGCCTGAAAGGTTTCTCACCCCAACCCCATAACTAAAGCTTCCTCTGCTTTTCACAACAAGCCTGAAACTGCGGATTTCAGTGACTGGACCCCACTGAACTCAAGATGACAGACCTGTGGAACCTCAACAATGAAATGGCAGTGCAGAGAGGACCTCAGTGCTCCAAGTGGGAGAGCTGGCCGGTGAGGAAGGCAGGCCCTACCTCATGTAAGTTGCTTGTCTTGCAGACCAGTCACATGGGGTGAGGCTTTGCTTCCAGGTTTACGGTCAAAATTGCAAAGCTGAGGTTGCTGTACTTGCCACGGTTTGGTTTCACATCATAGTCTTATGTTCCCAGGAGAATCAGAACCAGTGGAAATCCTTATTCTTCGTGCGGCTGCATTGCCCCCAGCGGCCCCTGTGCTTAAGGGATTTCCAGCTCTCTGCTTCTAGAGAGCAAGGGCCGGCGGCTTGGCCACTCTGAACATGTCAAGTCCAGCGACGTAAGGTGAGCAGCTATAAATACTATTTGATGCTGCTGTTACGACTGCTCTGGAGAAACAAAAGTGAAGCCACTCACTTCTATATCCTCTATCAAAATAGGAAAATGGTAATTTTTTTATTAGGTTTCTGAATCTCCAGGAAAAATCTCTATGAAAGCAATGACATTTTTATTTTCTTTTTCCCATTTATACTCCGGATCTTATCTGCACACATAAGCAGTGTGTGGTATATGCGTGGGTGTGTGTCTAGCTTTCAGAGAAAATGATACACAAAATTATAAATATGGAAGAGCAAGATTAATAGGAAAGGGTGTTATTATTTCCTTCTTAAAAGGATTTATTAATAGATTTTCCATAGAGTTCTCTAACGACCAGGTTTATCTGTTGTATTTAAATATTGGTGTACAGGGTGGCGCCTGTGGCTCAAGGAGTACATACTGGAGGTGGTGGGTTCAAATCTGGCCCCGGCCGAAAACTGCAAAAAAAATAAAATAAATAAAAAAATAAGGGGAATTTCAGACTTCAGTAATAAAGGCATTTAAAAAAAAAATAAATATTAGTGTACAGATCCTAAACTATATGGCTAAGCGATCAAGAACCTTAGAAATAAATTAGAAGTCTCTATCATCAAAAATCAAATATATATGGAAAAATCTCCCTGAAAGTTGAGAAACTCTGGTTTGACAATGTAAACCATTGGTGGGGACAAAGATCCCACCTTTTTAAAAAAAAGTTTATTGTTTTTTTGTTTTTCCCCAATATTTTATTTTCAATCTTCTGAGATCACAGTTATTTATTTTATAAAATAAGTCCCAGCTGAAATGAATTCTCTAGGACTTTAGCATTTCTTCCTTAACACATCCCTAAGGAGCAGCTCAGTCTAGAGAACAGAATGACTCGTGTACAGATGAACTCGTTGCCACTGAGTGTGTCCAAACAGAGGTGTCACCTGCCTCTGGGGCACATTGTAGTTTCCAAAGACTTTTCCCGCTGTCATCTCATCCACCCTCCTGTGCAAGATGGCTGGGACCTTACAACCCCAGATTACAGACCAGGCAACCTGTAGATGTTGTCTTCGTGATTGGCTCAAGGCCACGGTTTGGGCCCACAATGGGTCCCTGTCCTTTTCCCCACCTGACAGGATCGGTGGGGAGGAGGGGTCCCAGGAGCAAGGCCATGGTGAGGAAGAGGGGCTGCAGGGGCTCCTTGTTGGGTGTAAGGTAGAGTGTGGTGGTGGTGTTAGGATCCCTCCAACTCTAATTCTGAGTAATTTGGCCTTTCCAACAGGAGTCAGAGAGAAACCCCCCTCCCCACTCAGCTCACTCTTTAATGTTATCTTTTGGAAACACAGAAGTCTAAGTGCTTCCAGGCTTGAAATAAGACACCATTCAGCTCTGCCCTCCAAGTTTTCCTGACACTTCCCACCAAGCCAACCCACCAGATACCAGTAAGATAGGTGCCTCGAGGGGCTGACAGAGGAGAGTGCAGGGATGAGGGTCTTGGCACAGGGTGAGCAAGGCCACAGATCCAGCCTGGAGCTCCCATCCCCCTGGCTATGCAGATGCTGCTTCTGTTTAAGCATGTGGGGTGAGCCGGCCAGGCTTTCCTTCCCAGGAAAAGCACTTTCTTTACTAAGCTTGTCTTCTTCATCCTTCATTCAAACTAATTTTATCTTCTTCTCCCAAACAAAATTTCATTTGTTCATGTCTTTTGGATGCCAAAGCCCAGAAGGGATGCCCTTCCACCCTCTGTGCCTGGTAAACGCTGTCCATCCCAGGTCCAGGTCCTGCCCCCGCCTCAGCCAGTCGGACAGAACTATTTTAATCCTTTTGACACATCTCAGAGTCTTCATGTAGTCTGGCCCATACGCCAGGGTTACTTAAATTGTTATTTAGCATTTTCACTTTTTATTATGGGAAACTACAAATCCAGCGTTTGGAAGAGCAGTCGAGGGCAATCCTATGTCGTTACCTCTCAACCGACTTGACTGCGATCAAGGTGTGGCCACTGTGCTTTCATTCCTTTCCCCACCCCTTCCTCCACTTTTGATTTTTTTAAATCCCAGACATCAGATCATGTCATCTGTAAATACTTCACTATGCATCTCAGAGAGATAACCACTCTTCACTAAAACACAACACAACATTATCCTCACTCTAAAACAAAATCAACCATAATTCCTTAAGAGCATCAAATATCCTGTTGGGATCAAAGTTCCCTGATTGAACAATCATACTTCACTGCAGCCTCCAACTCCTCCAGTGATCCTCCTTCCTCAGCCTCCCAAAGTACTGAGATTACAGATGTGAGCCCAATGCTTGGCCTATATTTTTTGTTTTAGATTGGTTTGCTTGAATCAGCATCCAAGCAAGCCCACCCACTATTCTTACTCATCATAAAGATCTCAGACCTTGCTTTCTCCTGGCAGCTTTCCCAAACCCCACCTATGTGGGACATGCATCCCTGATCTGTTCTTCCATCCCACCTTCTACTTGTTTGTATCTTGATAGACTAGAAGTTCCAAGATGTGTTTTGAAGTCCTGTTCCTTGGCCTAACACTATGCCCTGTCAGTAGTATTCATCAACATTGCACATATTCCCTGAATAAGTGAATGATCTCCCAAACAGAACCAGTTTTCAAATCCCCGTAAGCCTGTTCTGTAACACTTTACACATCAGTATAATGATTTCCGTAGAAATCAGAATCCCCAGCTGGCAAAGACTTCATCATTTTTGGATCCTGGCACCTAGCCCAGCACTTGACTCTCACAAGGTGTTCATTGAGGGACCACTGAATGAATAAGGACACTAAGAACAAGCTCTATTTGTGAGCCATTGGGTTCACAGTCCTTCACACTCAGGGTCTCATTTTTCTCATCTCTGTCAAGAAGAATTTGGATGAAATGATTTCTAAGGTCCTTCTCTGGGACTGGAGAGTCCTCATTTGCCATGTGCTTGCTGCCCTCTGCTGGAAGATTCCTCAGGCCTCCTTTGTCCCCGACATTCCTGAAAGTGGGATAGGGACGGGAAATTCCTTGTCTAGCTGGATTAGACTGAGACATGGGGGTGTGACTCTCTCAACGTGGAGAAGTGCCAGGGTGAGTCTCAGACAGGCGGAAAGACTGACGCAGTGGTTCCCACACCCCCGGCTGCACAGTAGATCAGCGAGGCGGCTTTACAAGGAGAACCAGTGCCCAGGCCCCACCTGAGGCCAACACTCCACTTCCTGGAAAGTGGGGCCCAAAGGCCCATACATATTAAAAGTATTTTTAAATCCAGCTGCTTCTAACATGCAGCAACATGGGCAAGATGACCTTTAAGTATGTATCTTGAGCCAAAAGCTCAGAAAAACAGTTAAATGCCCATCAGAAGAAAGAATAAAAGGCTTTGATTCCATATTACAAAATCCCCTTAGCTGAACTTTAGAGTTTTTTCCTTTAACAAACTTTGACAACTTACAACCCGTACAATTTTATTTGGGGAACCAATACCATGTATCTGTTAGGGATGCTGCTCCCAGATCTGGTTTCTCTTTCTTTTTGAGATAAAGTTTTCTATGCTTTTATATATATATTTCTGCAACTCCTTTAGTTTTAGATAATGAACCCCAGGGGGGCATGTTTTGGGGCCTAGACATACTGGGTGGGCTGGGAGAGTTCAGACCCTCATAGGCACCTAAAGGCCCTGCCACCATGAGACCTATGCACCAAGACTTAGCGGGGGTGGGGGGTGGGGTAGGGGTGGGGGGTAGAGTCTAGGGAAATTAATCCAGGCATCTCCTGTTCCCCCCCTCTTCAAAGATCTTCAAACCTCTGGACACATCCAGTGCCTGGACCAAGGGGGTGGGCAGTGGCTTGACCAGACACAGCCTCTGGACAGTCCTACCACAGACCCATGAAGTCCATGGTCAGTATTTTAGCTAGTCTAGACCTAGCCATCCTGGGGCAAGGTCGTGCCCACCATGCCCACCCTGAGATGCTGTGGAACACATGTATCCCACTCAGCCCTCTCTGTACTTGTGGCCAGGGCCCTGCAACAATGGGGGCAACATTGGTCCTAAGGCAAGGAGGGGCAGACCAGGCTGGGTGAGGGCTTCAGAGAGCAGCAGCCTCAGCACAGGTGGGGCCAGGCAGGAGTGTGCCTCCAAGCCCTCAGCACATGCTCTCTTGTCCCTTTATACTCTGTTTCCAAAGCACAGATCAAAGATAAAGTTACTAGGCCTCTCAAGACAGCAACCACAGAGCAACCCTCCAGGCACAGGACCCTTCTCATGGCTCAAATGCTCATCCAGCCACCTGATGGCTATAATTGGGGTGAGAAGTGTGTAGTCAAATGATAACCTTCAGAAGAAACAGCTCCCAGAAACGCAGATGGAAGGACTTTGTGTGAACCAATCGGATGTTAGTTTGTATTATACAGGGACAAAACTCCCCAGCCCTCTGCATTCATAAGCATGCACAGACCTGGAGTTACACTCCACATATTTTCTTCAGCTTGACTTAGAGACATGACTGAATGGCTACATCATATTCAATGGCAGTATGCAACAGACTAGTTAAAACACTGACCATGGATTTTAAGTCACCACATGTCCTGGGCCCTGCCCTATCTCCCCCCACCCTCCCCTCTACTGGCTCCATGCTACTGCTGTTGGGGGCTCACTCTGCAGATGGGACAAGGCCCCACAGAGCCCATCCTAGGAAAGTGAGTGGCTACAGAATGGAGTTTACCCTGCTGCTCTGGAGAGGGGAGAGAACAGAAGAAAGGGATTCTCTAAGTTGGGGACTCCTAGATTAGCATTACCTAAATGAAGTGAGGCTGTCATCTACCAACCAGATAATGCATCCACCTCTGCCAGGAAGCCAACACGGCAGCAAATAAGCACCCTTCACCCACACCCTGTCCCAACCAACCCTTCTCAACAACTCACTGCCAAATCTGCCCCTCCTCAGGCTATGGAGTGACCTGAGTGTTGCTCCAGGGGTCACCAGGGGGTGTGAAGATCCCCCAACACAGGGTACTGGAGTTGTGTTCTCCACACTCGCATACCCTAAAATCTAATCAACACTTTCTAACTTTTTCTAATCTTATGTGTGTAAAATGGAATCTCATTGTTTTAATTTGTGGTTTTCATCCCAGCAACTTGTACTTCTTCTTTTGGGTTTTGCCTGTTTGAATTCTTTGACCTATTTTCCAGGGAGTTGTCTTTTCTTACTGATTTATTGTAGCTTTTTGGTTTTCTGTTACTGTTAATTTTTTATAGATGTGGCAGACTACTTTTATTTGCTATTTCACTGTCTTTTAACTCCATGATATTTAGCCTAGCATTGCAGTGGGCACCTTTAGTCCCAGCTACTCGGAGGGCTGAAGCAGGAGGAAGGCTTGAGCCCAAGAGTTTGAAGTTGCTGTGAGCTACAAAGCTATAGCACTCTAGCCTGGGTGACTGACCAAGACCTTGTCTCAAAAAAAAAAAAAGAAAGAAAGAAAGAAAGAAAAAAGAAAAGAAAAGTCGTGCGTGATGTATCAGTTACTACCCATATGACAGCCCCTCTGAGCCTCAGTTTTCACATCTAAGACATAGGAAAGCAGCCGCCACCTTGGCTCACTGGAGGATCAAATGAGGTAATATCTGCGCAGTTCTTAGCCAGCCACATCATCAGCTCCTAGTAAACACTAAGAGCTGCCACTGCAATTTTATAACCAAACTTCTTTGTGTTATACGCGAAGACCCCCGAGTCCCAGGCCACACAGCTAATCTTCAACAATAGACGGCACCGTGAAATGTAAGCACAACAGAACACAGGGTGCTATCAGATTCTATCCGGTTGTATATACTTTTCCCTCCGTGGAGTTTTCACTTAGATGTTTGCCAAAGTTAGGGCAAAGCTCTGAAGAGCATGGAATAGACCAAAGGCTTTGAGGCTCCAGCTGACCGGACCTTCTTCCTTTGTCACTGCTCCTCCATCAGGCAGCCCCTGAGTACTACAGCCTCCAGGAAGGCCTGTCCTACCTGGACATGGTGATTGCAGAGACTCTGAGGATGTACCCACCGGCTTTCAGGTACGCACAGCCCTGGCCTGCCCTCACTGGACCTCCCTGTGTTACCACCTTGCCAATCACATGTGCTGCTGCAAGGCAGGGTCTCATTCCTCTGGTTGCTTTGCCTCCGTCAGGGCACCCTGAATGACTGGCCCTTTTCCTATAGGTTAATGGCCTTCTCATAGCACCACTGGCCTTTTCCTAGCATGGCCTTCCTCTCCAACCCAAGCCCATCACCTTGGCCTCCTAGCCTTTGATGGCCTTTACCATTCACCCTTCCCGTTCATTCATTTATTCATTCCTACATTCAACAACTGTTTACAGAATGTGTACTTTGCACCAAGCACTGGAAAACAGCTGTGTATAAAACAGATAGAAAGCCCTGCCCTTGGACCTGACACTCAGTAAGGGACTGTCTTGAGGACTGGGAGCTCCTCCCTGCCGCCCAGCAGCCCTACCTGTCACAACCTACGGCTCAGACACGAGTCACTACCAAGGACGTCTGCCTCAGGCACACGGCACATGTTCCTCCCTGCCATCCTCCCTGGCACTGAGCTGTAGCTACACTTATTATTTTCTTGGACCCATTCCCACCACACCACACCATTTCACTGAGGTACTGGCAGTCACAACAATTTATAAGTACTGTGACAGCAGGAATCAAGTCTTGCAATTTGAACTCCCCCCAAAGAAGGCACCCCTCAGAGAAGAGCATTTTAATTCGGGTTCCCAGATCCTTAGAGAAAGTGAAATGATGCAGATTTCAGGTTCTACAAGTGGAAGCTGTGCAAGCTCCAACTGTACAGTATAAATTCCACTCAGCGGGTCTGTGAATTATAAACGGAGATACCGTTTATAATTTTTAAAGAGAAAATGTAGGTGATCTGAGGATATCTCAAAATGAAATTTCTAACCAAAAACATTACAAATGGTGTGATTGTAGATATTGTCCAAATGTTCAAGTCCAGAAGCAAAGAGAAAGTTCCAGTGGTGTGATTCAAATTGCATCATTCTCAGGCAGCCAGGGTTGCAGTCTCTTGGTGGGAAGCAGGCCAGTAACTCTCTCCACACCCTCTCCTGACATCAGCATTAAGTGCTGGTGCTTGTCTGGGTGCAGTGGCTCACTCCTGTAATCCCACCGTTCTGAGAGGCCGAGGCAGGAGGAATGGTTACACCCAGGAGCTCAAGTACAGCCTCGGCAACATAGTAAGACTCCAGTTCTACAAAAAAGTTTAAAAATTAGCTAAATGTGGTGTTAAAGACTTGTAATCCCAGCTACTTGGGAGGTTGAGGTGGGAGGATCACTTGATCCCAGGAGTTCTGCAGTGAGCTATGATCCCACCACTGTACTCTAGTCTGCACGATACAGCAAGACACTGTCTCTAAAACGATCTTAAAAATAAAAATAGAAAAAAAAAAAAGAATTGCTGTTCCAGCCCTTCTCTAATTTCCTTGGGAGCCTCAAACCAACTGTCACTCAATCTTTTTTTTTGTGATTTATATCCAGCTTCCTTCCATGGACTGCAGGCAGCTGGTGTACATGTTAAAATGAAGTCCAAAACAAAGCATTCAGGGATCAAACAGAACAATGGCTGGTTACAGGAGAGAAGCCTTTACTGGGCCCCAGGGATGGCCAATAGCCGGGGTCAGGCCTGGGCTTGGTGGCCAAGGCTCCTGGCAGACGGGGGAACCAGCTGAGCTGAACAGCTGTGTCCTCCACAGGGAGGAAAGTATATAAACCGATCAAAGGACACATTATTGCCTAGATCTAAACTCAATCAAGAATTCATCATGTGAGACAGAATAGACGACATGTTAAGTCACAAAAGGGGATAGGCTCAAAAAAAAAACAACAACAAAACAGTGGACGGGTTCTTCAGCAAATGCTGTGGCCCATTAGAAATAGCAAATTACAGGAGGAAATTGGGGCAGGAATTGCTCTGGGGACCCAGATGCTGGTGATCTCAGGACAGAAATAGAGAATTGGACCAACTGGCTCAAATTCCCTCCTAAAGGTGCACACAGTGTCCTGTGCCCAGAGGACACCAAACAAATCGCCCTTGCTCTACTGTGTGGTCCTGACACATTTCCTCCCCCGGGTTAAGTGGGGACACACACCTGTTCTGCTTGCCCCCAGGAGCAGCTGAGACCCTGCAGATAGGGTGTGAGCAAACCCAATGTCCTCTGGGCCACATGCAGTACAGGTGTTGGGTGAGGGGCCAGAGGCACTGGGTGTCCAGCTGAGGTCCTCATACTTGTCCACATTTTCTTCCTATGGCTTAGCCAGCTTCTGTTAGCAAACACCAGAAATGGGAGAGACGAAGAGGCATGATTCTCACCCAGGGAAGAGGACGGTCCATGTCTGTCCAAAGGGTGTGAGAGGAAGTGCAGGGAGAGTGAGCCTTTGATGTGATTTATTTTTTCTCATAAAAGCATGTTGACTTTTCCCAAGCACTGGCACAACTTGACTTATCCATACAAGAAACTCAGAACAGCCCTTGTGGAAAATATGTCTCAAGTGTGACTGATGTGAGCCGGCCTCCGCTCTGCACAGTAGCAGACGTTGCTGGCCTCTCCTGGGGCCTGGTCGAGCTGGATAGGAGGCCCGGCAGGACAGAGAAGGGAAGGCCTATTTTCCTGCTTCCCAGGTCCTGTATCCAAGTCCAAGCTGTTTCCAGTAAAGATGAAAAAGCAAGTCAGGGAATACCCTTACCTGACCCCCTCTGGAACTAGGGATGCAGACATCACAGCCCCATCTGCCTGTCTAGGATTCAGTGCTGCTGTTGGCCACTAGCACAGAGCCATTGCATTCATCACTTAGAGTCTGATGGGGTCCTGCTGCCCTGGCCTGTCACTCTTCCCGACTGTTTATGGGAAAGGCTCATAACACAGACATGAATTTGGCCAGGAGCCACGGGTTGTTCTTAATATTTTTTATAAGTAGGAGCAGGATATAACTATAACTAGTGTAATGACTGTATTTCCCAAAGATATTTAAAGAAGCCCAATCCTATATATAACTTGAAGTAAAAACCAATATAGAATTATTTTCAATGTTTATATTACCAAAATAACATATTTATACTTAAAAAAAAAATTCTTGGTAACAGAGCAAAACCCTGTCTCCAAAATAAATAAATAAATAAATATTTTTTAGAATCCTAAACAATACAGAAGGATATAAAGAAAAAGAACCCCTGGGCCCCCAGCCATCCTCTAGGCCAATGCTGTCCCCTAGAGGAGATAATGGTGTAAGCTTAGGCATTCTTCCAGAAGTTTTATGTTCATAGGCAGAACACAAAGTCTATCTTTAAATATAAATAATTCATAAAAGAAATTATACCATTGGTGGTAAAATAAACAATCTTGGTCAAACACTTTTTCTCTAAAAGAAGAGGCTGTCCATGATGGTATAGACCAAATTTCCGTTAGGTAAAACCTCACCAGGACTTACCCAGAGCATCAAATTACATAGACACAGAGTAGAATGGTGGTTTCCAGGGCCTTGGGTCGGGTGAGGGGGACAACTGGGAATTAGTGTTTAACAGACACAGAATTTCAGCTGAGGAAGATGAAAAAGTTCTGGAGACAGATGGCAGTGATGGTTGCACAGCAATGTATGAACTTAATGCCATAGAGCTGTGCACTTCAAATGGCTAAAATGGGAAATGTTATGTTACATATATTTTATCTCAATAAAATAAGAAACAAACAGATTAAATCCAACCTCACCAGGACCAATTCTGGCATTAAAACATTCCAGAATTATTATTATTGTGCTATCCTGCTCAGATGCTCTCACACCCTATTGTTACAGATTAAACTCTCAGAGGATTTTCCATCTGCTCCAGGTACTTAAGGGTGATATGGTCACGGGCAGGGTATGGGTCATGTGTAGGGGGTGCAAGCACTTCCCTCGGGATTCCAGCCATATTGGGATGTGGCTTTTTCTACATAGGGAAGGTAACTCAAGGCCAAGTCTTGGCAGAGGTCATGACTGGCATCACCTCCCAATGCTCATGTTGCCTAGAGTGTGGCAGGTGAGTAGGGTGGAAGGTGGGCTTTGTCTCCTTATATGGTCAAGATCCGTAAGAAGTGGGGTGTCGCTGAATTGGAGAGGAACTTCTCAACCTAGTACTATAGTCACAGCAGTCTCGGGAGCTGGGAGGCAGTGCGAGGGGGGAGTGATGAAGTAGCTATTTGCTCTCACTTTGCTCTTGTCCTAAAAGGCTCTATCTCATCTTTAAACGCTAAGTAAACTATGACCAGAACACTCAGGAGCCAGAAGTCCAAAAGCCTACATTTTTGCATCCTAAATTGAGGAAAAGGGTTCTTTGGCTCCCTACCTCTAATTTGTTTATGGAGGGTTGCATGTAGGTCTGAAGAGTGAGCATGTTTGAGGGACAGAAACTCTGACTGAGAGAGCAGGGTAGGGTATACACAGGGAGTCAAGGCTGAAGAGGTTGAAGGTAGCTTTTTCATGGCAGGTAATTGAAATTGGGCAAAATTCATGACATAATGGTCTAGAAATTAATGGGTACACATAGGCAAGTTGAAGGGAGACTGGCCAGCACAGCTGCGGTCTGGTAAGTGAATCTCTTGCACAAGTAAGCAACCCATTTTCCTGATAGGAAAGCTGTTTGCTCAGATGTTATTAGTTTGCATTCATTTCCCAAAGCAAACAGTGATGCTATTTCTTGATTTAGTTTTAGAGTCTTGTTTTCCTGGGCAAGAATTTGCTGGAACAGACAGGAAGTCACATTGACATAGGTGGTCTCAATACTCAGTCCTGAGAGTTATATTCCTACAGGTAGACTCCATTCTTGGGAGCCTGAGGGGCCACAGCCACCAAGATGAGCCTTAGGGGGATTGTGGTGGGTTTTCGAGTCACCAGGAACAAAGAGACTTGCTCATGTTTTCTTGAGTAGTGGGTGATTGTTATAAGAGTGTGGAGATAAGGAACCCACAGCAGCCATCAGAGACAGGACTCATGAAGGAGACTTGAGCTGGGAAACTGGATGGTGGTTCCAAAGCCACCCCCTCGGCAGTCAGACTGGTGAGGCCTGGTCAGCACTGAAGCCCGAGTGCAATTTCACTGTGTAAACACTGAGGGCAGCGGCCAAACAGCCAGGCTGGCCAGTGACACAGAAGAAGAGCGGGTAAGGGGCTGTGGGGGGCAATTTAAAGAGGCTTGACTGTGAATGGGAAGATAAGGTAAGCGGGAGCCAGGGAATAATCCCGCAAGATCCCCCCAGAAATAGGCCCCTCCATGGCACCGTTGCTCAACACCAGGTGCAGGGAGGAGTGCATTTTCACCAAGGGCCAAAACGTTTGAAGAGCCCAGGGACTAACTGTAGGCTCCTGAGCAGTTGGGGTCAATGTGGGGAAGCACCGCCCCCTACTGGGTCACCCTGGGCCCCTGTCCCCCAGCCTTGTTCACACACCATGCCTGAACAGCTGTAGATTCAGACCCCTCCTACCCAGCACTCCCCAAGTCCTCCTCTGGACTCACTCTGCATCCCCCTGTCACCCACAGGTTCACGCGGGAGGCGGCTCAGGACTGCGAGGTGCTGGGGCAGTGCATCCCTGCAGGCACTGTGCTGGAGATGGCTGTGGGCGCCCTGCACCACGACCCCGAGCACTGGCCAAGCCCCGAGATCTTCAACCCTGAGAGGTGAGTGCTACCCCTGTTGGATGGCCCTGGAGTAGTGGTTCTCAACCTTCCTAATGCTAGATGTATTTTCAATGTTACAAAGGGGTCATGACAAAGGTTGAGAACTGCTATACCTGGAGGGATATGGAGTGTGTGGAGTAGACATTTAGCAATGGAGCCCTTAGCTAGGAGGCACAGACTGAGCAGAGTTGTTCCCAAACCGTCAAAAAATTATGGTAATTCAGATTGATGTTAGCAAGGCTTAATTTCCAAAGGGAATAATGATACTATTTTTAAAAAGCTCCAAACATAATCCAGAAAGTTAGCCTTTTAGTAGCACTGCATGCAAGAAACAAGGCAATTCAAAAGGTTGTCTCCTGTTGGTTCAAGACAGAACACAAGACACAGGATTGTATTTGGGTGTGCACTGGAAAGTAACAAAACATTTCCTTTTTTAAAAAATTAGTAGCTTTCTGGCTCAGCACCCGTAGCTCAGTGGTTAGGGCGCCAGCCACAAACACCGAGGCAGGTAGGTTAGAACCTGGCCTGGACCTGCTAAACAACAACGACAATTGCAACAAAAAAAAACAGCCAGGTGTTATGGCAGGCACCTGTAATCTCAGCTATTTGGGAGACTGAGGCAAAAGAATCACTTAAGCCCAAGAGTTTAAGGTTGCTGTGAGCTGTGACGCCATGTACCCTACACTAAGGTGACATAGTGAGATGTTATCTCAAAAAAATAAATAAAATTAAATAAAAATTTAAAAAATGGTGGCTTTCGGGACACAATTAGAAGAGGGACTTTACCTAATAAATGCAATCATTGTAACCTGGTTCTTTGTACCCTCAATGAAGCCCTAAGAATAAAAAAAAAAAAATGGTGGCTTTGGCCGGGCACAGTGGCTCATACCTTTAATCCTAACCCTCAGAGCGGCCAAGGTGGACCCCTTGAGGTCAGGAGTTGGAGACCAGCCTCAGTAAAAGCAAGACTCCATCTCTATTAAAAATAGAAAAATTGGCTGGGCGTGGTAGTGAGCACCTGTAGTCCCAGCTACTCCGGAGGCTGAGGCAGGAGGATCACTTGAACCCATGAGTTTGAGATTGCTGTGAACTAGCCTGATGCCATAGCACTCTAGCCTGGGCAACAGAGTGGGACTCTCTGTCTCAAAAACAAGAAAAGAAAAATTGGCAGCTTTGTCAAAACAGTAGTATCAGCTAAATTTCTCTATCACTCTAAATTTATGAGATCTCATAGTAGACCTTCCTTTCACCTCCATGGATTTGGTCCATTGTCTAATTTCATTTCTGGGCTTTTGAATTGGAAATGCCTGAGTAGCATCCCCTGTCCCAGTCCTCATCAGAACGGGTCAATGTCCCTTCCCTGTGTGATCTGACAAGGGCAGGGCTGGCCAAGCAGCAGTGGTGCTTGCACCTTTAATGGTTCCAACTGAACTTTACCCTGCTGTATAACCCATTCACTGGGAAAATGTGGGCAGAGGGAGTCTAGGTGATTAGTATTCCCTTGCCAGCTGCTCCTGAAAATACAGCAGCCATAGGCACAGTGAAGTATAGCAGTAGTAAGAGCGTCCCCTGAGCACATGCGACAGGCAAATGCTGAAATTCAGTAACAGACTTAGCAGCTCCGAGGAAAGGCCTCTAGCCCTTGAAACGCTGCAGCTTCCGGGAGGCAGCTACCAGTGTGTTTTGAGAGACACTGGGGGGAAATAGCAGGACACAGCCCCCAGAGAGGAATAGTAGGTGCCAAGGTGCCTGGGACTGTGCTTAGGAAGTTTGCGGCCATGGCTGGGTCTTCTGTATGAGAAGGGGTGTAGCCAGGTGGCCCTGGCCCTGGTGAGGGCTGTGATCACCATGCCCTGGGCATGGGGTACCCTAGGTTGGTTAGACCCTGACTCTGGGTGTTGGTGAGTCTAGGGGTGCAGTATCAACACCCTGACTTCACAAGGAGAGGCAGGAGGGCACTGTTGACAGTCCGATGATTCTCTGAATTCAACAGTGCCTGGGACTATGCAAGATAGCAGTGAGAGTGGGGACTCAACCGAGGGGCTACACCCTCCTGGAGAAAGGTGTTAGATGCAGCTGCAGAGGGAAGGGAGCAGGTGTCCTGGGCCAGCCCTGACCACTTGTACCTTCAGGTTCACGGATGAGGCACAGCAGCAGCGGCAGCCTTTCACGTACCTGCCCTTTGGGGCTGGGCCCCGCAGCTGCCTCGGGGTGCGGCTGGGGCTGTTGGAGGTCAAGCTGACTCTGCTCCACGTCCTGAGGAAGTTCCGGTTCCAGGTCTGCCCCGAGACTCAGGTGAGGCCCAGTGCTCTGGAGCCGGGGGTGGTCACTGGGCCAGCCTGGGGTGGCATCAGGCTCTGCAGTGAACTTGAGTGAGCTAAGTCCTCAGTTTATTGATCTGTAAAAGAGGGATGATAATAGTAACAACACCCCCCACCCGTTAATGTGGTGTGAGAGTTAGGTGAGTTACCCATGTGCTCAGGTTAAGTGTCCTGGCACGCCAGAGGACTTGCTTACAGCAATCTTGCAGAGGGCATTAATATTCCCATTCTTCAGATTAGGAACCAAAGTTCAGAGAGGTTAAGTAACTTGCCAGAGGTCACACAACTGGACTGCAGCTTCTGTGAGGGTGAGGACACGGCCTGACATAGGTACTGTGGGACCCTCCAGCATCTAGCTTAGTGCCAGGAACGTTCCAGGTGCTCAATCATTCAACAAATGTTAATGGATAAATGGCCAGAGGGTAAAGAAATGGTATTCTCATCCAGATCTTGCTCACTCCCAAGCCCTCCTGCTTTCCTCTATATCTTGCTGCCTCTCCACACAATGTCATCTGGGTCCTACCTCAGGGAGCCACCTGCACAGCTGCACACCTGGATAGGAGGGCCTGAGACAGATAAGGACACAGTGACAAAGAGTGACAACTCTAGGCTCGGCGCCTGTGGCTCAACGAGCTAGGGCGCCAGCCACGTACACCTGAGCTGGCAGGTTCAAATCCAGCCCCCGGGCCCGCCAAACAACAATGACAGCTGCAACCAAAAAATGGCCGGGCGTTGTGGCCGGCGCCTGTAGTCCCAGCTATTTGGGAGGCAGAGGCAGGAGACTCGCTTGAGCCCAGGAATTGGAGGTTGCTGTGAGCTGCAATGCCACTGCACTCTATCCAGGGTGACAGCTTGAGGCTCTGTCTCAAAAAAAAAAAAAAAAGAGTGACAACTCTAGATTCAGAGATTGGAAGTGCCTCTGACAGAGAAACTGGGACTGGCTGTTGGTCCTGGAAGAATAATGAGCTTGGTTGGGGAACACAACAATTGAGCAAAATGCACATGAAGATGTCCACGGAGGTGTGTGTGTGGGGGGGCAAGTTGGCAGCACAAAGCCACAGCAAGAGAGAGCAGGGAGCAGAGAAAGGAGCACTGCCTCTCTGGTATTCCATGTGTTAGGACTTCCTTTGGGGGCTGGTCTCATTTTCCCTTTATTTTGATATATGGTACAGCAGTTAGAGCAGTGTCCCAAACGCTGCTTCTAACTGGCACTCCCCAGCTCAGGACCTAGCCATGAGTCCCTGGGCCTGCTGGGTCCAGGAAGAAGTCATTCAGAATTCCAGTTAGGGCTGAGCTCACTCTAAGTTCCCCACCCCAACTTCCCTCTCCCGGAGAGTTCCTCAGCCTCCTCCAGATCTACCTGGGATGTCCTCCAGCCTCTGGTCTAATCCCATGCAGTATGTGCTTTTTTTGGCCTCACTCACACATCTCCCATTCCTAGCTCAGAACTGGGCCTAAAGCAAGCTTGTGGAAATTTGGCTGTGAACTAAAGGATGGCCAGGCTAGGAGTAGCAAGGAACCATCCCCAGTTGTACCACTGTAGGCAAGTTCCTCCAGGAAGCCCTCCCTGCCAGCCCAAACTGACCTCTCCTTTTCTGAACTCCTGTGGTATTTCAAATTCATCTGGAATTAGCCACATGTGAATATTCACATTTTAATTATAATCAAACCAAAGAAAAAAACTTGGTCTCTGATTTGCGCTGACCGCATTGCAAGCTTTCAAGGCACAGGTCTATACCTTCTTGTTTCTTGGGCATTTTAACTCACTTCTTCTTGTCCCACAACCCTCAAAGGCATCTGGAACAGCCTGTAGGCCCCCACATTAATGTTCTGGAGATTCTTTGCTGTGAAGGGTTCACATTAGCTGTGGAATCATCATTTTACACAGAGCTCCAGGGGAAGTTTTCTGGATGTCCGCAAGGCCAGACCATATTATGTGTGAGCAGGAAACTGCACCAACCCACTCTCCTCAGTTATAGGGCTGGCACTGGGAAACTGGGTGAGGAGGAACAGCAGGGAGGGTTAGAGTGGTTGAAAGTCAGATTTGAGGGCTTTGCTTTCCATGCCAGTTGTGTGACCGTAGACAAGTTGCATGGCCTTCTTGAACCTCCATTCTTCATTTGCAGGGTGAGATGCTACCTCTTACCCAGGCTCACAAGGTGGGTAAATGCAGGACCAAACACACTCTTTGCCTGGGCATTTCACAAACATGGAAAAGGGGGTGTTAATGTTATTCGTTAACAATGTGCTTTCAGAAGTGTCAGTCCCCAGAGGGTAGCTTCATGGGTTTTTCCAGTAACTGTGATCCAACAGGGGGCAGTTCCTTGCTCACTCTTCGCCTGGTCATCCTTTAGTTCATAACCAAATTTCCACAAGCCTGCCTCAGGCCCAGTTCTGAGGCAAAATAAGGTTAATTTAGACACATATTTTAATTTCTTCTATTTTAGGTACCGCTGCAGCTAGAATCCAAATCTGCCCTAGGTCCAAAAAACGGTGTCCATATCAAGATTGTGCCCCGCTGACTCAGAAGACTGCCAGGGGAGGGAGGGACACCTTATGGCTGTGAGTCAGTGTTATATCCAGTTGCAAAGAAGCCTGACATGGAAATTCAGATTTGGAGGAAAAGAAGTCAAAGTGATTAAAAGAGTACCTGGCCTGCAAGTATAAAAAAGGCTATTTATGTAACATTTCCTAAATGGTAAATAAACTTTGGTTGCACTTAGTTGTGACATTACCAGAAACATGGGGTTTTAAAGGAAGTTGTGGCCTCAGGTTGGAAGGATCTATAGTGCAAGGGACATGAGAACATTCAGGTAAGCCTGTCCTGACGACCCCACTTGGTAGCTTTTTCAGTTTTTTGTGCAGTCTTAGAGAATGACATTCATCTGAAGTTTAAACTCAGAAGCGATTTCAAAACTTTACTGTATTTGATTTTCCTTTTTTTTTTTTTGAGACAGAGGCTCAAGCTGTTGCCCTGGGTAGAGTGCTATGGCATCACAGGTCATAGCAACCTCCAACTCCTGGGCTCAAGCGATTCTCTTGCCTCCACCTCCCAAGTAGCTGGGACTACAGGTGCCCGCCACAATGCCTGCCTATTTTTTGTTGCAGTCATCATTGTTGTTTGGCAGGCCCAGGCTGGATTCGAACCCATCAGCTCAGGTATATGTGGCTGGCGCCTTAGCCACTTGAGCCACAGGTGCCGAGCCAGCCAGTAGCATCAGCTGCTATACCCTGCTGTGGTCTGTATTTTTAAGTCCTCCTAAACTCATTTAAATATTACCTTTAAGTAGATAATTCTTTTAAAAGGTGATTCAATTAACAAGGGCAGAGCCTCACTGACGGCATTAGTGCCTTAAAAAAAAAAAAAAAAAGAGGCCTGAGAGAGACCCCTCACCCCTTTTACCATGTGAGTTTACAAATGAGCAGACACTGAACCTGTTAGGATGCAGGACCTTGGACTTCCCAGCCTCCAGAACCACGAGAAATAAACACCTGCTGTTTGTAAGCCACAGTTATAGCAGCCCAAATGAGGACAATCCCTGACATACAGAAAAATGCCTGGTATCCAGTAGATATTAAATAAATAGACAGCAAAGAATAAGCTTCAGTCTTCATCTACTTTAGATAAATATTTTTTTATTTCCATACTCTTTGTGACATTTGCAGCACAGGTATTCAATCTCATAGGGATGTTAAAACCACACTAGGTGCATATCAAGTGTGTTTAGGTTCTAAACTTTAGGATATGACGATGGGCACTCATGGACCAAGTCTGGGGGTCCTCAAGGGGAGCTCTAACTCACATCACCTGCCAGGATAGGTCTGCTCCTTCTGAATGATGGCTGACCCCCACCAGGACCAGGGGAGCCAGTAACAACTCAATGGCACCAAACATTAGCCACCTGTTCTGACAACATGAAATAGGAGTAGCAGCCACAGAGCTGCCTGGGTCGTGCCTGAGCCACAGGAAGAAGTAACTGCGCAGCCCTAGGCCCATCCTAGAGCTGTGAATGAATAGCTACTGCGTCATCCTGACAAAAACTAAAATAGATGCCATGAGACCCTGAAAAACTGAGTCCTTGCAGAGATGAAAATTCTTAAAACATTAAAACAAATCCATAAAACTGTGTCTAGAAATACTGTGCCTGGTGCCAGTAAGCAGCAAAGTCAACAAAGAGAGTAAAAAATAAAACTTTAACACATTATTAAAAAGCAAAAGTGGACTCACCTAACAATCACTATCGGTGAGTCCACCAGCAAGCCCAAAAGTGACTAAAAATGAAACCATTATCAGAGATTAAGACTGTAACTTCATTGAGAAGTCAACATTTAACAAACAGTTCATTAAAAGATTTTTTATAAAAAAAAAAGAAAAGAAAAGAAAATCTAAACCCATAGGCTATTTAGCTGTTTCAGGGAAGATCAGCCTGGAAGGCCTAAGATCACTCTGGGGCACCCCTCACTGGCGGCTGCCAAACAAGGAGCCCAGGGCAAGCAGGACAGAGGGCCCGGGTGAGGGCTTGGTGGAGGTGGTATACTGGATGAGGTACTCTGGGTAGACCTGGTGCTTCTCGAAGACTACGAAGATGGAAGGGTCAGACACGCTGTTCACACAGCTATCATAGAAGATGTTGCTCTGGCCTTCCTTGGCAGGCGGGCGGACAAAGGAGGCGCTGCCCCTGACGAACTCGCCCACCAGCACCCGTGCCAGGAACATCATGTGGGAGTGCGTGTCAGATTTGCTGTAGTGGTGAGAATATGCAGCATCACGGGCAAAGTAGCTCCCTGAAATGACATACATGAGCTCAGCTGGGCATCTGGGGAGTTAGCTGAGAAGGGGAGAACAATGTCCCAGCAATGCACATGCCACTGGCCTCTGCTCTTCTGTCACCACATCTCCCATTCTCCCTCTCCTTTTTCCATCCTTCCTCGTGAAGGAGTCACCAAACAGAGAGAAAAAACTCCTTTTAAGTTCCTAATCCATCACACCAAACCTAAAGGGCTCTGGGCATGTTGCTACTGTACCCCCTGAACCTCAGTTTCCTCAGCTATAAAACAGAGCTGCCCTACCCAACCTCTAAAGTGAACAAGACCCCACATGTGGAACCACCCTGGAGACACCAGCAGCCTGATGTCACAAGTCTTGTCAAACGGGAACCTGAGTTGGAAGCCTCCACCCATGCATCCAGGGTCATAAAACTACCCTAGTGCTGCCCACCTCGATTCCAGGCTCTCACTGCACCAGACTGACACTGATAGTGGAGTGGTGGAGCTGGAAAATGGGCTGCAGGCTAGCACAATTCCTAAATCTGGTGGTTACAGAAGATGACAAAACCCATTTTCTTAGGCTGCATTAGAGTGAAGGGAGATGATTATGCTACCTACTCGTAAATGGTTCAGGAAAAAGAGAGAGGAGTGGCAAAATGTTAAAACTTACGAATCTAGGTAAAATTTATATAAAAGTTTTCCTGTATTATTCTTATAAATTTCCTCTGAGTTTGAAATTATTTCCAGATAAAGTTTAAAACTAAGACTGGAAACACTCAGATACTCAGATGATGACAACTAGTGCACATGTCTGAGTGTCTCAAAGGTTTTTAGGTTTCCATTCCAAGGAAACCATGAAGGCACAGCCAAGGGCTGGGAAGGTGTTCCACCTCCTCTCCCAATTGTCACCACTCCCAGGGCCTCTGCTCCAAAGCAGGCAATACACCAGCCAGGCCTACCCCGCCCACACCTACAGCTGAGCTCCTGCATGTACACAGAGCAGTCAGGGCAAGGTGTGGCCAGCAAGCATCCCCAGAGGGCCAGGTGCCACCACTCACTAAGTCCAACCCTGCTCATCAGCTCAAGGAGGCCTACCTTGCCCTCTACCAGATCATTCTGCTTCAAACAGCTTCCCAGGCCCAAGGGCGAGAAACACGGGGTTCTGCTGCTGAAGGTCAGTTTTGCCTTACCTTTGCCATAGGAAGTGCCATGAAGACCACAGACCCTCCAGTCAAAGTTCTGCTGGCAGATGGCATCCACGAAGCTGGCACTGGTGCCATGGAATAGCTGCCTCTCATCTACTACCTTCCCTCCATTTTGCTTCTGCATCTGGCCTTTTTGCCTAAAATCACAGAAGAACAGATGTTCGGGGCAGAGGGGTAGGTCTTTTTGCCTAAAATCACAGAAGAACAGATGTTGGGGGCAGAGGGGTAGGCCTTTTTACCTAAAATCACAGAAGAATAGATGTTGGGCGCAGAGGGGTAAGCCACCAAATATAGCAGACCTGACCCAAGGAAACATATCATAATACCAAAGTGCCAGAAGTGTCCTGAGACCAGGGCATGCGGGCCATGGGCTGCCCTGGCTAGGCCCACGAGGCTCTAGCCACAGGCCAGGGAATAGGGAAGAAGGTGGGGCATGGTACAGTCCTACCAGTGAAAATCCTGCCTCACAGCTCTGGGCCTCCAGCGGCTCCTTGGACTCCAAAAGCAGAGAGCCATTGGAAAGTGGGTACAACTCAACCCCCCACTTAATCCTGGGGGGAGCTAAGCCTAGGAAGTTGGAGGAGCATGGCAAAGCTGCTGGTTGGTGGGGCTATCCTCCTTCTCTCTGCCCTACCCTGACTTCATCACTATGGATAGAGTGCAGATGACACCATCCCCACCCGACATGGGGACAGGTTAGTAGGACCCAGCCTATCATGGTGACCCGATGTGGGTTGCCTCCCCATACAAACAAGTGCCTGGGTACCCAAAGATATGCCAGTCCTCATGTACAATACAGAGGCTCTCCAGCCACAGCCTATTCTGTTCCCAGTGCTGAGAGCATAGGTGGGCTGTGCAGTCCCATCTCCTCGGTTTTTAGGGAGGCAGAATGGGTGAGAGTGCTGGCTTTGCCACAAGTTGTGAACAGAATGAGAGATAAGCTCTAGGAAGTCTCAGTGCCCTCATCTTTCTATTGGATATACCACCTGACCGCCCTGAGGATAAGTGAGCACACGCACAGCACCTGGCATGTGGCAGCCCTGTGTAGCTACTGCTCAGACTCTTCTGGAGGCCCAGGCCATGTCTGCCCAAGTGGTGTGAGGGGACACAGCTACAAGCCTACCAAGAGTGAACCCCCACGCACCACTGGTAGACCTCCCAGAGGGCCAGGTTCTGGATTCGCTCAATCTTCTGAACAAAGTAGAAAGGTAGTGTGCGGTTAAAGAGGTTCCAAATCTTCTGATATTCTTCTGAGGAAGAACTGAGGGTGATCTTCTGCAAGGAGCAAATGTTTTTCGTATGTTATTGTCAAAGTGCAAAATAAAGATCAATCCCTTCCCAAGGCTGCTCATAAATCCTAGAACTATAGAAGGACCAAAGCCCAGAAAGTGATGGTGCTGAGTACATTCCCCTCTCCCCAGTGTGAGTCTCCATGCATAGGAGATATGCTCTTAGAAACTGCAGCTTTTAGCAAAACAATGCACTGCAGCTGCAGGGACTGAACTCTGTTTATACCACACAGCAAGATTTGTTTCGTTACACAGCACTTCCTTTCATGTAAAGTTAGCTTCCAAGAACCTGTTGATGAGTTGAAGACTTATTTACAAACTGTTGTCACTTCCTCTCCATCACTGTGAAACCAGTGCAAAAGACAGACACATGATGCTTAAGCCAGGTGTCCTGGGTGTCCTCAGGATGTCCCTGCTCTTCTGTGTCCCAGAAAGGTCAAAGATACAGCTTGGACTACCTAGTCTACAGGACCAGGCAGTTAGTGTTCACAAACATGTCTGAATTCCTCTAGTCCTTAGCACATCCTGCCTGCATTGTTACTGTCTGTGCTTCACACAAGCTCAAAGAGATAAGTCCTTCCAGGATAGGGAGTAAAAGTCTGTTTGCATGGTGATTAGCAGGAGGCCAGCTGTCAAGACATCAGTCCAGGTACCCCACACAGATGGGCAGCGTCAGACCAGAGCTATCTCCCCTGGTTTCTCTTCCTTTTCTTACTTAATAAAATTGATATCTATCTGCTAAGTCCAGCTCATAAGCTTCTTATTTCTGCCTTTTCTAGCCAATTTCACAGCTTTTCTTCCCCCTTCTATAACACAAGCTCTCTCTGAAGAGCCACAGCTATCTCATGGGGGGTCACTTTACCTTAAACTCCATTACCACCAAATAAAACATGCAAAACCTACACCCACTGCTGCCCTCCTGCCCTCAAGTCCCAGCCTTATGGCTTCTTCAGTATAAAGAGCATAATCTGTTTATACATTCACTGCTATAGAATACCCTCTCTTCCAGCCCTAGGCAGCATGAGTTCCCTACCTTAAAGCCAGGGTCCGGCAGGGCCGAGGGATCCCAATAATCTGGAATGCTCTTTGGGCCTTGAAATTTGACATTGCTACAAAATGTAAACAAAAACACAGAGACACTGTATTCCTAGACATAGCAATCCTAACACAGGCAGTCTCCACGAACTGACATCACCAGTCTTGAGTCTTAGCATATCATATTTTAAAAGCAGGCAGAAGGTGAGGAAGCACCTTAACACAGTATTATTCAACAGGAGCGAGCAGTATCTTGCTGACATGGCCAAACAATTAGTCATGACAGATCCATTTCTCACCTGTGTCCCAACTACTACAAAGAAGGGTAGAGCACATGATTAAAGCAGCTCATACAGGGCCACAAACCTTTACCCACCATTTTAGAATTCTAAAAATGTTTAAAAAAAAACCTTTAAGGAGGCATAAGTGACACAAAAAAGAACATTTTTTAAAACTATAAAAATGTCAAAACTCATTTGGCAGTAGAAATTTGAATTGGTAAGAGGATACTTGTGGTTGAATTTATCCTTCTTAAAGTGACTATGCATATTCTTTACTGCAGAGACATTCATGTACTAAAATATAGGGTGTCACGTAATATGGGCATGTTATCTTTCTAAAAATAAAAAATAAAAGTAGTTCTAAAAGACATATGGCTCAAAGGATTAGAACAAGGACTGTGAAACTACAATTCCAAATCACTCCTATTAGGTTCAGGAATGCACTGTTCTTCTTAAATAGATCTACCTTCTGTTTCGGGCTGGCATAGACATGTACCTTCATCCTAAGCTTCAAAGAACTCCCACAGATAACTTTCCCAGGAAAATGGCACAGTTTAAAAATAACTAAGCAAGGTGCCACCAGCAAGAATCAGCCAGAAACAGACCCACTAAGACCTAAAATGCTGAAATTATCAGATTACAAAACAATTATTGTTCCCATGTTTAAAAAATTATTTAACATGTTGTCTTTTATAAGACAAAGTTTACAAACACAGGCAAGGAACAGGAAACTATAAAAAGACCTGGAAAGAACCAAACAACTTTTAAAATGAAAAAATACAATCCTGGATAGTAAAAGTCAAATGGAAAGGCTTCAGAGTAGTTAAGACCACCTTGAAGAGAGAATTAGTGGGAGGAAGGATATGTGAAATGAAATCATCCAGAATGTGGCCCAGAGCAACAAGCAGATGGAAATGTGGGAAGGAAGTTGAGACATGGACAACAGAGTGAGAAGGCCTCCCCAGAATCTGATCAGAGCCTAAGTGAAGCTCTAGAAGAGAGAGAGCAGAGTGGAAAAAACTTTCAAAAAGAACTAATGAGACACATCGACCCACACTTTTAAGCAGCCAAAAAAAAATTTTTTTCAAGCAAGATATTTAAGAACCTATACCTACACACATCAGAGTAAGAGTGCATAACTCCAAGACAAACAGAAGCTCTTAAATGTAATCAGAAGAAAAAAGAATGATTACTATCAAAGAAGCACCAGTTGTTTGGCGGCACCTGTGGCTCAAAGGAGTAGCGCGCCAGCCCCATATGCCAGAAGTGGTGGGTTCAAATCCAGCCCCAGCCAAAAATTGCAAAAAAAAAAAAAAGCACCAGTTGACCAATATTCAATTTCTCAAAAAGCAACAAGAGAAACCAGAAGACCATGAACAATTATCTTCAATGTTCCAAGAAAAAAATACTACAACCCAAGAACAAATCATAAATCATTTTCATGGAGGATAGAAGGATAGTAAAGTATCTAAACCTTATTATTTATAAATGCTATGTTAAACTTTACATTAAATGACACCCCTATATTACAACTTCTGAACATGGGTATCATACTTTGTGATCCCATTAATTGTGTAAATAGAAGTTATTTCTGAAAGTGACCCACCCAACCACGAAGGCCTATGGAGACTTGCTTTCTGGAATTAATGACAACCAGCTACCCTCACATGGTTAGAAGAACCATGCACTTCACTTGCACAAATAGTGTGCACCACTCAGGTTGCTGGAGGAATAGGGGATCCTGAATCACCCATATCTTAGTCTAAATCATTTTTATTTCTGATATTTTTGGTGTCCGTAATGTCCCCCTGAAAACTAAATTAAAATAACAAACAAAGGGATACAATCTCATAAATAAGACATACATACTTTCCCAAACTCTGCCTAGAGTAAGCTCTGGATAGAGAAAGAATCAAAAATTATAGTAGGAGGGGCTCGGTGCCTGTGTCTCAACAGGCTAAGGTGCCAGCCATATACACCTGAGCTGGCGGATTCGAATCCAGCCCGGGCCCACCAAACAATGACGGCTGCAACCAAAAAATGGCCGGGTGTTGTGGCAGACGCCTGTAGTCCCAGCTACTTGGGAGGCGGAGACTTGCTTGAGCCAAGGAATTGGAGGTTGCTATGAGCTATGATGCCACGGCACTCTATCCAGGGTGACAGCTTGAGGCTCTGTCTTGAAAAAAAAAAAAATTATAGTAGGAGGGTCATAATCAACCAAAACTAAATCCAGAAGCAACAAAAGAGACTGATACATTAAATTAAAAAATAAAAATTTCTGTATAATACTTTTTTTTTTTTTTAGACACAGTCTCACTGTGCCTCAGTAGAGTACCATGGTGTCACAGCTCACAGCAACCTCAAACTCTAGGGCTCAAGAGATTCTCTTGCCTTAGCCTCCCTAGTAGCTGGGACTACAGGTGCCCACCACAACATTCGGCTATTTTTTTGTTGTTGTCGTTTAGCAGGCCCAGGCTGGGTTCGAACCCATAAGCCCTGGTGCATGTGGCCAGCACCCTAACCACTGAGCTATAGGCACCAACCCTATAAAATATTTCTTAAGCAAGTCAAAAGGCAAATAACAAAGGGAATTCCCAACAGGAAATATTTTCAATTTACATAGCAAATCAAGGGCTAATCTCCCTAATAAAATTTAAGAATTTTATATTACTAGAGAGATTACCCCTTGATTTTATAATATTTAAGAAAAATAACCAAGACATTGATAGAAATGTGGACAAAAAGACAAAGAACCCATAGAAAAAGGGAACTGGTTGTTACATGTTGGAGAAAAAAGTATTCAACCTTACTCATGAGAGAATGCAAACTAAAATACATTTATACACCTTTCCCACCTCTGAGAATGGCAAAAACCCAAGAGTTGGACAACTCGCTCTATTGGTGGAGCCAAGGGAATAGGCATCTCACAAATCCAGTGGGGATTGCATGATGATTCAAGCCCAGGAAAAGGAAGGTAGTTTACTTCCAAGGACCTGATGATCCACCTCTAAAATCTGAAACAGCACATACACCAAATGGTTCATTGTGGCTTTCCACTTTATAATAAAAGACTGAGGGTGGCACCTGTGGCTCAAAGGAGTAGGGCGCCGGCCCTATGTGCCGGAGGTGGCAGGTTCAAACCCAGCCCAGGCCAAAAACTGCAAAAAAAAAAAAAAAGACTGAAAACAACATAAACATCCATCAAAAGGGGACAGATTAAATAAACTATGGTACATAACCATTATGGAGAACTGTGAAAGCAGACATAAACTGAGGAAGACTTCAATAAATTGAAACAGAGTGATTATCAGGATCTATTTTTAAGCAAAAGAAAAAAAAAGGTACATAACAGTTAATGTACCATGTTACCTTTTGTGCAAGAACAGAAGGGAAGAAAATACCTTTATGTGTATATATGTATATCATTTACTTAATTTTGCAAAGAGAAACCAGAAACTTATGAAAATGGTTACCTACAGTGAGAGTAAGGTAATAATGGGTAGAAAGATGACTAATGAGAATACCTTTTTATCACGTAAATGTTTCACACATTTATTTATTAAAAATAAATTTTAATTTAAAAAGAAAGGACTGTCACATTCTTAGGAAGTTACTTTGCTACACTTGACTCACAAAGCTTGTTTCTTATTTATTTTTTTCTTCTATTGATACCTTTTTCCTCTAGCTTGTACCAAACTCTCTTTGAAATGACCATGCTTTATAAACACAACCACTGAAGTCCACCAATGAAATCATTTTTTTTTTTTTTTAAGAGACCGAGTCTTACTTTGCCGCCCTCAGTAGAGTGCAGTGACATCACAGCTCACAGCAACCTCCGGCTCTTGGGCTTAGGCGATTCTCTTGCCTCAGCCTCCCGAGTAGCTGGGACCACTGGTGCCCGCCACAACTCCCAGCTATTTTTTTTGTTGCAATCTGGCCGGGGCTGGGTTCAAACCCACAACCCTCAAAATACGGGGCCAGCGCCAAACTCACTGAGCCACAGGCACTGCCCCACCTATGAAATGTTAAAAGAACCAACTGTTGGTTCTGTAAGAAACAGAAGTGAGCCAGACTTTCAGGGTCACAGAAGATACAGCCAACTAACAGCCACATTGGCTAAAGCAAACCCAAACGATAATGGACACTGTGGTCCCCCATTATGTGGCCACGTGGTTTGGAAAACAATGACCACGTCCCCAACCCTAATCCGATCACACCTGAAGCCTAAAGCTCCACTAGAGGTTCAGACACTACCTGAACCCAAAGAATTTCCCCCATCAGCCACAGAAGGTCTCTGTCCTCCCTCCTACATGCTCACAGGGCCAGGAGCTAATCTACTGGTCCATTGAAGCCATCTTGTGACATAAGGAGACCCACCCTTAGGGTGAGGCACCCCCTCCTGACTGTAGTACCAGTTTGGGAAATTTTGGTATTTCATGATATTAAAGTACTGAATCATTATTTCAACATTTAAAAAAATTCAGGTCTATGACTCAATGGTTCCACAGAAAAGACAAATGAGCTGATGAGCTGTCTTCAAGTCTAGACTTGCTTATGGATCACAATAGGCAGCCTCACAATTATGTATTACAAAGCTCTACCCACAAAGATAACTCTCACTCTGGTCCAAGCAAGAGAATGTGAATGACACTGCCAAAGCATTTAGGCACACAGGACAATGACAACTAGCAGAATGTGAAGGATAGTGCTGGAGCACTTAGTCCCACAGACCAATGAATGCCCTTGAGTGTTGTCTGAGGCAGGTTTTCTGTTACCTGCAGCAGAGCACACCCAGCTGATACCCGCACTAAGTACCAATTCCCACAAATGCAACCTACCAGGTTTGCATGGTTTTCACATCCTGGGGAGACACGTATTTGGGTCTGCGGCAAACCTTTCTAGTAGTGCCATAGACCAGGTTTTTCTGAATGAAGGCTGAAAGAAACGTAGCCAATGAAAAAAGATATATATATACATATATACACACACACAGGATGGCAATGTTTTATAAACACAAATTAAATGGGTTTGAAAGCTAATCCAAATGTGTAGAGCCCAGAATCAGCCTGTTAAAAGTAAGGCAGTTTATACATTTCAAATATTCATAAAGAAAATAGGTATCCTTAGGAGACTGGGTTTAATGAATAGAGGAATGATTAGTAATTGACGTATCAATTATACATGAGTGCTTTTAAATTGTTCCTTCAAATCTTGTTTAAACTATTATTTTGCTTAGCAATTTTCCCCAGCTGGAATATAAAAAAAGCTTTAACCCAGCCTAAGACCAAATTACTACCTCTTGAGTTAGTGAGATTTAGAGTTAATATAATAATTTTACTCTTAGGACTTCTTTTGAGCTTCAGTAAACTGATCTTTGATAAACAAAATTCTTGCTTCACAACTCTCAAGAATCTCATATTCATCCTGAAGACTAGGGACTTGGGGTGGCCAATGGCTTAGAAGTATTTGTTATGCTCCCATCCACTAGGAAAACTCTATCAAGTCCTTTTTTTCTTTTTGAAGAGATGGGGTCTCACTATGTTACCCAGGCTGGCCTCAAACTCCTGGACTCAAGTGATCCTCCTTGCTCAGCCACCCATATTGCTGGAACTTCAGGCACATACCACCTTGCCCAGGCAGTATTATTTCATTTTAAAAATATTTTATTAAACATTGTAGATGTCTGGAATTTACCTTAAATTACTTGAGCATAAATTGTCTGATAAGCTGAGTATGTATCCCTTATGCTGCAGCCCAAGGGGTCACCTCTCCAAGGGAGCCACCCACATTCTCATCAGGAGCTCATGATCCTGACAAAGCAACCTTGACTCCTATTACATACCACTCAACTGACCATCAAGGCTTTGTTTATTAGCATAATTAAATGGGTTTTATTGGCTTATTAACCCTTCATCTGTGATGAATCTTAAACAGCTTTCACTGGTAAAACTATAAATTATTCAGGATATGCAGACCGGCTAAATACATGCTAGACACATTCTTTACCCTTCTATGGACAGTAAGGAAGGCACTTTCCCTAATTTAACCTTACAGAGGCTACACTAGGCTGTCCCTAAATGAGCCCTGACTTTGGGGGATTTCTCCTCTGTCTGAAGCCAGCTAACAGAATGCCAAATTCTACCTCTGGAATCTTGGCATTTGACAAGAGACCCTAAAAGGACAGAGTCTTCCCTGAACCTATAGAACAAGTCCTCTGGGCTGGTGTGTGTGGTGCATGTACTTTCTTCCTTATAGTTAATGAACATGTGTGGCAATTTGATCTGAGGCTTGCTTTCATCGTACCTAGCAGTGAGGTTGTGAGGGGAGAAGCCAGGTCATCTCAAACTTCTTCTGTGGCTAATGTTACCTATTCCCCTCCAAAAAGTTGTGCCCACCCAAATGAGCTCTTGCCATCCTGCAATGAAAATGCTCTTTTCCAAACAGCATGTGTGTGTTCTTCCCCATCCTCTCCTGAGATTCTGTTAAGTCTCCTGGGGATCTGGCCTAGGTTGAGAATGACGAAAGGTGGTATTTGACACTTTCAGTGTATTTCTTTTGCTCTTTTCCAGATATTTAAGCTGGTCTCGAACTGTGAGCACTGGAAATCCACCCGCCTCGGCCTCCCACAGCGCTGGGATTACAGACGTGAGCCACCACGCCAGGCCCTTTCCAGATATTTAAAAGAAATATTTCAGACTATCGTCAGCAGCAGTCAGACAAGGTCTAGCTGTGCACCCCTGATCTCCGGGGCAGCTCTGCCTTTCTCTGCTTACTGCCCACACTCCCACTGTGCCCCTCTGTGCACTGATGTGCACAGTGACAAGGCAATGATTCTACCTTAAATGAAACCACAAGTGCAGCAAAACAACAAGCAAAGCCAACTGGCCAAAAGCAGGCAGCCAAAGTGGTTTTAGGATAATTCACCTGAGACACTTTGTGGCCCATAGAACAAAGGCCCACGAAAATAGAAAAAAAAAAAAAACTGTATTTAAAGAAAGGCTCATTCATTCCCTTATAAACATTCTGAACATTCAGAAGAACCCAGAGTTTAAAATGTGAAATACAGGCAAAAATTCAACTGAACAAAGCTAGATTGATACACTCATGTGAAAATGGCTTAAGAGAGACTACAATAAAGCTAGAACTTTAAAAAATGCTCACAAATCGGCCACCAGATGAACTGGCCAAAGGGCGTGTGGCCTACTTCTATTAAGACAACTGGGACAAATCATTTAAGCCCCAGTTTTGGGACATCACAAATACAGGAAAATCTGCCTCCCAGGGGCTTTAGTTACCAGTCTGTTCTACCACTGTTTCACCTGACTAAAGGTGCCTACAGAAAATGACAATAGACTGCCACACCAGGAGTGATGAGGCAGATGCTGCACAAGAGACCCACAAGAGATCCAGGCTTGGGATTAGTCTTAGACACAAAGAAACAAGCACACTGAACATGTGCCATCCCTGTAGGTCTCTCTGCACTTGGGGCTCCTGTACCCTCCTGGGATCCTTGTTCCTCACACTCCTAATGCAGTTTCTTCTTGACCTCACAGTGCTGGCATCCTCCATTTACAGGTCAACCTTCCTCCTAGATGGACAAGCATTCTCTTCCTTTCCTCAGCTTCGCGCCAGGTCAATGTGGAAAGGCAAAGCTAACGCAGGGCCAGGCTCCTCTGGGTGAGAGCAGTGGGTCAGGGTATACCTTTGAAGTCTAACTCGTAGTTGTGCTTCCCCGCCTGGAACTTCAGGGTGGCTGCCTGCGCATCAGATCCTGGAACACAGTATGCCAAATAGGCCTTCTCCACATCATTACTGGTGACGGTTGTCACAGGGTGTGTCGTGCCCTGCAAGGGAAAAACCAGATACTTCATGAAGGCAAAAACTTACAGTGATGAGCAACGACCCTGGTGGTGTCCTCAACCCATTTCAGACATGCCTATGGTGGACAATCCATCATGAAGGAGGGAGACAGGAAGCAGGTGTGGCAGGAGAGGGAGTCATGGAACAGAAAGGACATGACTCTCTCCTGAAAGCTGTCCCAGCTATCAGAAGACAATAAATATAGGCCCTGCTGAGCAGAATAACAGGGATGGGAGCAAGGACAGGAAGGGCAATGGAATCACTCAGAAAGGACAATATGATAACTGTTCAAATGGCAATGGAACAGCAACATTGTCTTCTCCACACCAGCCCAAGCAATGCTGCCTCTGCTCTGAGGCCTACTTGCACTGCCACCATCCTTTAGAGTTCAGTCTTCTTCCTTATGGTTTGCTTTTTTGGTCCCTTGAAGAGTTCTTCATTTTTTCAATTATCTATTTCAATCCCTCATCCTCCCTACAGTTACCTACAGGATATCTAACAGTTTGAGTTGAAATGAATTTGAATACTAGCTCCTAGACCTGTTGTCTCTATAACATTGATAAGTTATTTTAACCTCTCTGAGCCTCAGTTATCTCACATGTACAACAGGGAAAATAACAATACTCAAGCCACACTCATCTCATTATACAATAGGACAGGGTTGGAGAAATAATTAAAATAAGGCATGCAGATTAGCACAGTCCCTAGAACAAAACACATACGATAAATGTTACTATCATTGTCACCATTCTTATACTTGGCATTGCACTCATAGCCAAAATTAATGTTACTGAACCTATAACTAAAGCCCTTTACCCCTGCAAATTCCCTCCCACCCCCCAATACCATCCTAGTTCTCCTAGGTCACAAGTTCTAGGTATTATGAGAACAGTAAGTGAAACAGGATCCACACCTGCTTCTGGGTAACTCAGTCCCGCAATAAAAGAAGAGGAGACAAAAACAAATAGGCATTTCAAAGCATCACATTAAAGGTCCCACATAGGTCTGCACAGCATGTTCTAGAACAGTGAGCTCTAGAACAGTTCTCAACCTGTGGGTCGCGACCCCTTTGGGGGTCGAACAACCCTTTCAAGGTTATCCTGCATGGGGCGGTGCCTGTGGCTCAGTGAGTAGGGCACCGGCCTCATATGCCGGAAGTGGCGGGTTCAAACCTAGCCCCGGCCAAAAATTGCAAAAAAAAAAAAAAAAAAGATTATCCTGCATATCAGATATTTACATTACGATTCATAACAGTAGCAAAATTATAGCTAAGAAGTAGCAACAAAATTAATTTTATGGGTAGGGGTCACCACAACATGAGGAACTGTATTAAAGGGTCAAGGCATTAGGAAGGTTGAGAACCACTGTTCTATAGAAGCTGAGGAGAATTGAGAATGACCAAGGAAGGAGAGAACCTAGCAAAAGTTTCCTGGAGGAAAAAGAAATCAGGGCCAAGGCCTAAGCCTAAAGGACAAGAATAAGTTGGGCCTATAAAAGCCATGAGGGGAGGCTGGAACAGATATGCAGTTTTCAAAGTAGCCTCCTAATTTATGGACTTACATTGATGCCTAAGTTTTTCCTTCTGAATTTTGTCTTCCTGTGAAACTAAACCATTAGACTATAGTTGGTGGGAAAAGGGAGTATGTGGCATTATAAGTCCCTTCCAGACAACAAGGGTAAAGGAAAAGAAAACAATCTCTCCCCTTGGGTGTGAGGAAATAAAACCAAGAGTTGGGAGGAACACATAGACAGAAGACAGTAGTCAGACACGACATCCTGCCCCTGCTCCTGCCCCAACTCTGAAGTCAAAATGCCTTAAGACATGTCACAGGGGGAGGAAGGATGCAGGTGGCTGAGCAGAAAGCAAAAGCAAAGTGTTTCTGCCCCAACAAATGTCTGCAAGGAGATGCCTCATTATGTGTTAAGCTGGGGAAGGGCTGTGTTTAGTACCTTAGGGCACAGGTGAGATGAGGAAGGAATGACACAATCCCACACATCCCTGTGGCAGGAAATAGGTGTCTGATTTTCACAAAATGAGCCTAGCTTTTCTGGGAATCAAAAGAAAACTGTCTTGAAGCAGCAATTAGCAGAAAAACTAAGAAATTCAAACATAAAATCATACCAGAAATGTGTGGAAAAGCCAAAAGAAAACAGACAAATCAAGCTAGAAGGCTGCCCAACTACTAGTACAGAATGAGAGTGTGCAGCCAAAAGTCACAAGTCCACCCACATGTCACTACACTCCCCCAGCATGTGGGCCACATCAATAACATCCCCACACAGCTCATCCCTAGAGATTTTCAAACTGCTCTTTTCTGCACAGTAACAGAGTGGCAAGAGCACAGAAAAGGGGAAACCCCAAGTTTAGGTTGTTTGGAAGAGAAAGACACCAACCCCCAGAGTGTGACAATGAGATCTGAGAAGCCACACAGGGAACCTTACTTCCCATGGGCTGCCCCAGGACACCATGTTGTCGCACTTGGCAACCAGGGATTGCCCGTGTTTCCTCAGAAGCCAGACGGATTTTAGAGATGGGGGCCTATCGCAATGGTGCCCTCCCTAAACTTGTACTTCTATAGGTGACCAAGGGACTCCCTTTAATTTGGCCCATCCATGAACACCTGCAAATAATTGATAGCATCAGTTATATGATCTGGATTTGAAATCAATACCTGAAATAAATTTTTTTTTTTTTTTTTTTTTGGGACAGAGCTTCAAGCTGTCACCCTGGATAGAGTGCTGTGGCATCACAGCTCACAGAAACCTCCAATTCCTGGGCTCAAGTGAGTCTCCTGCCTCTGCCTCCCAAGTAGCTGGGACTACAGGTACCCGCCACAATGCCCGGCCATTTTTTGGTTGCAGCCGTCATTGTTGTTTGGCGGGCTGGGCTGGATTCGAACCCGCCAGCTCAGGTGTACGTGGCTGGCGCCTTAGTCTGTTGAGCCACAGGCGCTGAGCCAATACCTGAAATAAATGAATCGTCATATATTTGCCTATAATAGGCAAATTATAAAGCTGCAGAAGTGGCAGAAAGTCATTTTGAAAACTTTTACCTCTTTAGCACAGCTACACAAACACACAGGCACCAGCTCTGGAGTTACTTGTTACTTTTCAACAAGTAGGAGAAGCATCTTTCCACCCCAGTTAAAAAAACACCACACTTTTTTGTCATTCATTTCTCATGACCTAATAGATATCTATCTATTCAAAAATGGAAGCTTTTGCCAAAATTCCTCCAAAGCAAATGACATAACACAGGGCCCCAGGGATCTTTGGCTCTGTCAAGGATGCCCCTAGTAATGATCCTGTGCTCCTGTGCGGAATGGCTCCTCCACTATGGATCCTCCGGATAAAACACTTACCCGCATCCCATCACACTTACTGGTCTTCCATATTCCTGCCAGGAACCAAACTCATCAGCCCAGTACCAAATCCAGTCAGTAGTGAAGATGAAGTGTGGGGGTTTGGTGACAGAAGAGGCTGTGGAGAGGCGGCGAGCCCGGGCAGCACCAAACATCATGGCGGCAAAGTTCAGACAATCAAAGTGAAAACTACTAGCCAACTTGGAGCAAAAGATACTGCAAAAGAAAATAAAAAGTAAATTGAAAATTCCACCAACCAAATAACTGCTCCATTTCTCTCAGTTTCCACCCTTGAGAACACAAGATGAGTAGATGCAACTATTAAAGGGGACATGCACATTTTACAACATGTTTCCAGCCAGGCATGCTGGCTCATGCCTATAATCTCAGATCTCTGGGAGGTTGAGGCAGATGGATTGCTTGAGCTCAAGAGTTCAAGACCAACTTGAGCAAGAGAGAAAGCCTGTCTCTAAAAACAGTCAGGCATATGGGAGGTACTTGTAGTCTCAGCTACCTGGGAGGCTAAGGCAAGAGCTCAAGAGTTTGAGGTTGCTGTGAACTATGATGCCATGGCACTCCACCCAGCATGACAGAGTGAGGCTGTCTCAAAAACAAAAAACAAACAAAAAAACTCCATGCTTCCAGAGGTGGGGGAACTGCTTTTTAAGATTAGTTTTGCTATGGAAAAGTAATAAAATCAGGATAATATGGAAGACTAGTTATCATGAAAATTCTTCCCACTACACTAAAAAGCAGAAAATTCTGGTTAAAATATTCTTTTTTTTTTGAAACAGTCTCACTTTATTGCCCTTTGTAGAGTGCTGTGGCATCACACAGCTCACAGCAACCTCCAACTCCTGGGCTTAGGTGATTCTCTTGCCTCAGCCTCCTGAGCAGCTGAGACTATAGGTGCCCACCACAACGCCCGGCTATTTTTTTGTTGCAGTTCGGCTGGGACCAGATTGAACCCGTGACCCTGGGCCGGGTGCCCTATCCAGGTACCACCCTAAAATATTTTTTATTTAAATGCACTGCTAAACCGAAAGAAAGTAAGGCAAATCCTTAGAAGCCAAAAGAGACAATAGTTAACATATATTATGTGTTTACTGTGTAAGCCAGACCCTGTATTAAGTACTGTATATGTACTAGAAGATTAAATCTCCACAACTCTATGAGGTTTTGTTCATCGTCACTTCACAGGTAGGAAAACAGAAGCCCAGTAAGGCTAAGAAGCCTGTCTGAAGTTAGTAGATGGAAAGCTGGGGTTTCAGGTAAGCAGCTACTGCAGTCTGCATGTTCAGCCACCAGGATATGCTCCCTTCTAAATGCAGTACCACCTAAAGACCCAAAGGAGGGTATAAAACCGGAGAGGTAAGTCAGGACTAAAGCCTGTGACTGTCCACGGGCAGTGTCAGTAAATGACAAGGAGCCTGGTTTTTAGCAGAAAGGGGAAATAGGAAACAAATGTAATAAGGTCTGAGTAAGGTAGGAAGTTAAAGCTCAAAAGAGATAATTTCTGTGTAAAACCAGGCCCCTGAAAGTCTATACACCCTTAGGAAAATGGGAGTGGGATGAGGAAAGGACTTACCTTGCAAAGGCAATTTAGAATTTTTACCTGCCGAAAAAATTCCACTGAGAACTCAAACCACTCAAGCCTCACAAAAATATTAGGTTAAATCATACTTTCTTAGAGAAAATGAACTTCTTCCCAAGGCAGCAATTCCCTGAGAACAAACACAGATGCTCTCTGGAGGAATTCACCTTCAACTTAGGCCTCAAAAGAATTCCTACAGATAACATTTCATCAAACATGAACTCAAAAGTATCAAATATAAAAAAAAAAAAAATGGCTCGGTGTCTGTGGCTCAACAGGCTAAGGCGCCAGCCACGTACACGTGAGCTGATGGGTTCGAATACAACCCAGGCCAGCCAAACAACAATGACGGCTGCAACCAAAAAATGACCGGGCATTGTGGCAGGTGCCTGTAGTCCCAGCTACTTGGGAGGCAGAGGCAGGAGACTCGCTTGAGCCCAGGAATTGGAGGTTGCTGTAAGCTGTGATACCACAGCACTCTATCCAGGGCAACAGCTTGAGGCTCTGTCTCAAAAAAAAAAAAAAAACGTAAAAAAAGACATCATGAGCAAAAGTTGGTAAAAACAAATTGAATTTGACCACCAAAGGCTGCAGCATATGTGTTTTTTGTTTTTTGTTTTTTTTTTACTGTAGAGACAGTCTCACTTTATTGCCCTCGGTAGAGTGCCGTGGCATCACACAGCTCACAGCAACCTCCAACTCCTGGGCGTAGGCAATTCTCTTGCCTCAGCCTCCCGAGTGGCTGGGACTACAGGTGCCTGCCACAACGCCTGGCTATTTTTCTGTTTTGCAGTTCTGCCGAGGCCGGGTTTGATCTAGTCACCTTTGGTTTATGGGGCCAGCGCCCTACTCGATGAGCCATAGGTACCGCCCAGCATATGTATTTTTTTAATTGAGTATCAAAAAATATTGGTAAGGATCAAGAGACTATAAAAATGAACCAACTAAATTTGAAGAAAAAACAAAACTTTTAGAAGTAAATAATTTATAATAATTGAAATTTAAAAATCACAAGTGGGACACACTACATTTCAGAAAAGTCTTAACTAGTGAACTGGGAGACAGAGGGGAAGAAATTTTCCTGAATACAGCAGAGAGAGATAATGAAAGAGAAGTTAGGAAACATAAAAGATAAAGTGAGAAGATTTCAACATATGTCTGATCAGAATTCCAGAAAGATTTCTTTAAGAAATCATGGCCAAGAACAAATTTAAATAAATAAATCTAAATCCACACATAGATCTTGTTTTGTTTTTTTTTTGAGACAGAGCCTCAAGCTCTCACCCTGGAGAGAGTGCCATGGTATCACAGCTCACAGCAACCTCCAATTCCTGGGCTCGAGCGAGTCTCTTGCCTCCACCTCCCAAGTAGCTGGGACTACAGGCGCCCGCCACAACGCCTGGCTGTTTTTTGGTTACAGCCGTCATTGTTGTTTGGCGGGCCTGGGCTGGATTCGAACCCGCCAGCTCAGGTGTACGTGGCTGACGCCTCAGCCTGTTGAGCCACAGGTGCCGAGCCCCACACATAGATCTTAATGAAACTGCACAACACCAAAGAATGGCAAGATAGTAAAAGGGACCAGAGAGAAACAGAAAGAGGGACCAGAGAGAACATTTTTTGTCTCCCCCCAAAAATGTTAAAGTTCTAATCCTGGTATCTGTGAATGTGATCATTTTTAGAAATAGGGCAGCGATTCTCAACCTGTAGGTCATGATCCCTTCAGGGAGGTCAAACGACCCTTTCCCCTTTCACAGGGGTCACCTAAGACCCTCGGAAAACACATATTTCCGAGGGTCTTAGGAACCGAGACACTGCTTCTCATGTGTGGGGGTCACTACAACATGAGGAACTGTATTAAAGGGTCGCAGCATTAGGAAGGCTGAGAACCGCTGAAATGGGGTCTTTGCAGATGTAATTAAGTTAACATGAGATCATACTGGATTAGGGAGTTCCTAATCTTTGACTGATATCCTTTAAGAAGAGGGAAATTTGGACATGGACACAGAGACACATGGGAGAAATCATCATGTGTCAATGGAAGCAGAGATTGGAGCAACGCATCAACAAACCAAGAATAGCAAGGATTGCTGACAAGAACCAAAACCAGGAAAAGATGAGAAAAGATCTATCTCTAGAGCCTTCAGACAAAGCATAGCCCTGCTGACACCTTAATTTTTTTTTTTTTTTTTTTGAGACAGAGCCTCCAGCTGTCACCCTGGGTAGAATGCTGTGGCATCTGAGCTCACAGCAACCTCCAACTCCTGGGCTCAAGCGATTCTTCCATCTCTGCCTCCCAAGTAGCTGGGACTACAGACTACTAATGCCTGTTTTGTTTTTTTTTTTGTTTGGAGCCTTTGTTGTTTGGTGGGCCCAGGCTGGATCTGAACCTACCAGCTCAGGTGTATGTGGCTGGGCTTTAGCCGCTTAAGCCACAGGCCCTGAGCCCTGACACCTTAATTTTGGAATGCTATCCTCTATCTAGATCTGTGAGACAATAAATTTCTGTTTTTAAGCCACCATTTTCTTGGTAATTTGTTATGGCAGCCCTAAAAAACTAATACCTCCACATCTAGACTGACAGCTAACTTCAAACAGAAGCAATGGAATCTAAACAACAATGGAATAATATTGGAAGAGTTGAGAGACAATACCCAGTAAAACTATCCTTTAAGAATGAGGAAATATCCTTTCAGACAAAAAACACATTTGCCACTAGACTCTCACTAAAGCAACTTCTAGCAAGCAAACTTAAAGGAAAATAACTCACAAAGAGAAATGTGAGTAAAGGAATGGTGAGCAAATACAAAATGGCAATTGTGTAAAGCTTAAACAAATATTGCAAATATTGACTGCATAAGACGATGCTAATTCTAACTTCTGGGATTAAAAAAAATAATATAGGGCAGCACCTGTGGCTCAAAGGAGCAGGGCACCAGCCCCATATGCCAGAGGTGGCGGGTTCAAACCCAGCCCTAGCCAAAAACTGCAAAAAAAAAAAAAAAAAAAGGCAACATTATACAGCACATTGTACATGCTGGCACTGTTCTGAGTGTTTTATGTATATTTACTCATATAATTCCAAAGTAACCCTATTATGTAGAATTATATCTACCTAGCATATAGTAAAACTGAGAATGAGGTTAAACAAATACAAAATGGTAATTGTGTAATCTTAAACAAATATTGCAAATATCAACTGCATAAGACAATGCTAATTTCTAACTTCTGGGATTAAAAATATAATCCAGTAACATTATACAGCACATTGTACATGGCTGGCACTGTTCTGAGTGTTTTATGTATATTTACTCATATAATTCCAAAATAACCCTATGATTCAGAATTCTATCTACCTAGTATATAGTAAAACTGAGAGTGAGGTTAAGTAATCTGTCCAAATTTATACAAGTCGTGGCAAACCTGGTGCTGCACCATTCATAGATGACCTGCTTCTGGGTTGGGGTTTCATACATAGCAGAGCAGCTCCCTTGCTGTGATCTACTGAAAGTCAGCCCTCGACACGGGAGTTCATTTTTTAAAAAGAAAATAAAGATTAAAAAAAGAGCAAAAAATTAAAAACAAAAGAAAACAAGTTTGTACAAGTAGTAAATAAGTTTGAATGAAGCTAGTCAGAATTCAGGAGTTCAAGGTTCTCTTATTGTTAGAGAGAATAATAAAAGCTTAAGTTATTAAGTTAACATTTATTAAAATAAAGTACCTGTTTAGATTTCTAGAAAAAAATAGAAATTTGGTATATACTTCCAAACTAGTAGATTAGGGGGGAAAAATACAAATGGGGAGAAAAAAATTAAGAGATCAAGAAAAGAAATAAAAACAAAACAGGTCACATAGTAGAAGATATGATAAACAGTGGCAATAAATTCAAATCCATATGTTTATAGACCACATGTACTTCCTCTACAGGGAAATGTCTGTTTTTGTAGTTTGCCTGTTTTCCAGGTGGGGGATTTGAGTGAAAGATGACAGGCACTACAATACATACCACAGGGTTCCATTGATACAAGTTTCAAGAACTAGCAAGACTAATCTACGGTGACAGAAAAGCAGTAGTGACTTTTGCTGGTGGAGACTGACTGCAAGGGAACACGAGGAGACTTTCTGGCAATGATATAAATGATCTGTACCTCAACCAGAATGCTGGCTTACCCAAGTATATGTATTTATCAAAACTTACTCAACTGCATACTTATTATCTGGGTACTTCAGTGTGGGTAAATTTTGCCTCAAATAGAAAGAAAGATTAGGGATATTATGCAAGTCATTTAATCCTAAAGGAAGTAATTTGTCTCACATACTTTACCAATAGCAATTTGCACATAATTATACTCTATGTGCAAATTTATTTTATACACTCAAAAAGTAGGCTCAAATTCTCTTCCTGGCATATTTCAGCAGGTTCAATCCAAGATACGATGAATTATTTGAAAACAAGGCTACCTGGAACTTATCTATTGACTAAGTAAATTGACTAAATGAAAACACCGGAACACACAAAAATAATTGTTAAAAGTTAAACAATAAACAGCAATTCAGCTGTATGGCTTTACAGATCAAAGCTAAAATTTCATAAATGGTCATCTATTGCTTTTCTATAATGATGTATGTGATCAATCCCAGCAGCAACTGATTAGGAACTTACTTGGCCTTGGTACCATCTTCTTTCCCCATAGCTCCTGCTTGAAAGGAAAGGAAGGTGGGAGAACAAAGCCTCCAAACTGCCAGTATAAATACTAACTTCCAGTTTCCAGTCCAGAGCTTCCACCTCTAGACCCGGCTCCTATGGGTGTGTATGGGTGTGTGTGCGCGCACCTGCACACAGATTATCAAAACTGAAACACTGATTATTTACTTATTTATTTTTTTTATTGAGACAGAGTCTCACTATGTTGCCTTCGGTAGAGTGCTGTGGCATCATGGCTCACAGCAACCTCAAAGTCTTGGGCTTAAGCAATTCTCTTGACTCAACCTCCCAAGTAGCTGGGACTACAGGCATACCACAATGCCCAGCTACTTTTTAGTTGCAGTTATCATTGTTGTTTGGCAGGCCCCAGGCCAGGTTTGAACTCGCCAGCCCCAGTGTATATGGCCGGCACTCTAGCTGCTGAGCTACAAGTGCCAAGCCATGAAACACTCACGTTTAAACACAACTTCCTACACTGCACACAAAAGCCCAAGTAGAAAGCAGAGATGAGTGATACATTTCCTACCTGTCTTGTCTGGGATTACTATATGCCTCTTCAATAAGCTCCATTTTGTCCAAATCCTTCCATTTGCCTCCATCCAAGAATTGCCATCGATACGGCAAATGGAAATGAATTCTATTGCACTTATCTAAATGAAAAACATAGGAGTAAGACAGATTTGCAATACACAGCATGGTCTAGCCCCTTGGTCGTCACTGGGTGTGGTGCTGCCCACTGACTTGGGAAAATTCTGGAAGTTTATGGGAGTTTTGTTTTTTTCCGTGTAGTCATATCTTAGCATTTATATTTTGAAATATTATGGTTTGAATGTCATTTCTGAAACTCATGTTAAAACTTAACCCTGGGTGGCGCCTGTGGCTCAAAGGTGTAGGGCACTGGCTCCATACACCAGAGGTGGCGGGTTCAAACCCAGCCCCAGCCAAAAAAAAAAAAAACCCTTAATCCCCAATATTGAGAAGCAAGGCCTTTAAGAGGTGACTGGGTCATGAGGATTAAGCTATTCAATGGATTAATTGATTAATGGGTTATCATGGTGGTTTTCTAAAAGGAAGAGAGACCAGAACTAGCACAGAGAGTCCCCACCAGCAAGAAGGCTCTCATCAGATGTGGCCCCTCAACTTTGAACTTCTCATCCTCTGTAACTGCAAGAAATAAATTCCTTTTCTTTACAAATTATCCAGTTTCAGGTATTCTGGTATAAGCAACAGAAAACCGAGAAAACTTCTTTTTGCCTCATTTAACAAGATGTATGTAACATTGATTTTTAAAAATATGTATGTTAGTGGGTTATAGTATCTATGAATTTCATTTCATGACAGTAAAGAAACTGATCATGAGAAGGTCAAAGGTGCCATCCCTGCAGTGGACAGTCTGATTGTTCAGTATAGCTCTACAAGTGGCAGGTAGACAGTCAGAGGTCACATTTAAGATGGTGCTAGATTCATTTCTACCAGAAATGCATCCCAACTCCAACACATCCAGCCAAAGGTGCAGCAGTGCGGTTCCAACCCCCTTGGATCTCTGCTGGCTGCCAACCTACTCACCCTATCCTTAACACATCATCTCCTTGCATGTCTTCATACATACTGGTCTGCCCATTATCCACACAATGACCCAGAAGCTGCTCCCCTACAGTTCCTCACGTTCCTCCCAGGCCCTCACTTTTCTTCACTGCCTGCCTCACCTTTGCTCATGCTGGCCACCACCTGAATGCCACACACACCCTCTCCCTACTTTTCTATACCTATGTAAGTCTGCTACATCCACATAGAGGAACATTGGGAGAGAGTAGGGAGAAAGGAGACAAAAAGAACAGAAGCTCTTTGCACTCTGAGGTGGAGCTGCCTCCAAGATACATGCTATTATGTAGACAGATACAGAACAAAGTGCAGAATGCCTTGAGTTAATATAGAAAAAAAATACAGACTATGGACACACTGATTGAACACACATAAATTCACATTTTATTTCTTACACAAAGTAACTGTGTGGTGGAAAACAAAGTTATGAGAAAAAAACTTGTCATTTTGGAATGTTCTGAATTTGGAACCACAAGACTATATATTCCAAAAATTAAATATCTAGTTAAGTGGGGAAAAGGTACAAAATCGTGCTGCATATGCCTATGGAAGAAAGAAACTGAATGAATACATGCACTTATACATGGATAGTCTTCACAGGAGGATATTCAAGGAACAGATGATCACGGCTGTTTCTTGGAGGGGAGCTTGGTGCTAAGGAAAACAGATATGAAGTAGACATTTCCTACTGTCCATTGTACATTTTCCATTCATATTTTAAAATAATAATTAAGCCTGGCTAATTTAACACTTAAAAAAAATTAAAATGTCCTACAATCTTATGCATTCTTCCAGATGCATTCCAATGCCACTTCTCTCCCAGACTCCACAAAAGGGCACCAGGGTTGGGATAGTGCCAGGAAGGAGAGTGGGAAGGCTCCCTGGGTTTGTCAAAGACAGGTCTGGTGCTCAGTAGACAGAGCAGAAGAAAGTACCATGCCAAGAAGGCTCAGAGAACAAGATGGGGGTTCCCAAGAAAGGAAATACCAAGTTTCAACAAGGCTGGACATAGCCATTTGAGGACTCAGAATCCCCTGACTTGTCAAGTTTGAACATAGAGAACTCACCAGATCAAGGAACCTCTCAGACTCTTGATCAGATGTGTGTACAACAGATAATAAGGGCTAGGCCAGGATACAGAGGACCACGGCTACGGCCCAAGGTCTTGACCAATGAGACACTGTTCCCTCCCTGAAGGGAAATGATTAGGGATGAGAGCAGAAAGCCACCCCAGGACATCCCAGTATTGAGATGCTGCATCTACAAACTGTAGACACAGGTGAATCCTGGATGGCCTGAAGAAAAGCTCTCCCAGAAAGAAGGAACTTCCTGGGGAAGATGTATCCCCTCCACAGCCCTCAAGACTGATCTTTCTCAGGCAGGATATAGGGACCAGGGGAAGGCACCGAGGTCAAACTGCAGGGCTTTGTTTTTTAGCAGAGGCCACAACACTCACAGCTGGAAGGTATCCAGGAAAGGCGGCACCATGCAGGCCACTGAAGCCATAAGACATGGCAGGACTTGAGTCCCAGCAGAGAAGAGACCCATTCCCCATTTCTCATCTTCTCTGATCCTCCTTCCCACTTTCTCAATGTCATTTTCCACCTTCTAATGTTCCCCAACTCACTATGGCATTCAGGAATCTAGGCTTTCTAGAAAATGAATCAAAGAAATCAAATCAATTTTGCAGGCAAAATACCATATCCACTTCCCTTTTCTCCCTACATTCCTTGAAATGACAGACCAGGGAGAAGAGTAAATTTGAAAGCACTAGAAAACAATAAAAAGTACTATCAAGAGACCAGAATTATTCAAGAATTCCTAAAACTAAAAATTTAATAAAAAAATAAATAAAAAGAAAAAAAGAAAAGAATTCCTAAAACTACAAAGCAGACAGAATCAAACAATATGAAAAGAAGAGAAAATTATTTAGGCAAAATACACAGAAGATATCACAGAAGTAGAAAAGATCTGGGAGGTGTCACAGATTCAGACTCAAATCAAGAAAGGTACAAAGCCCAACCACACTTGAACAGACCAACATCAAGCATCAAAATTGCAACAACGATAGAAAAGCTTCCAACAAAAAAAAGTCCTGGACCAGATGGTTTCACACCAGAATTCTACTAAACCTTCATAGAAGAGCTCATAACTATATTGCAAAGCCCATGCCAAAACATTGAGAAGAAACCCTCCCCAACTCCTTCCATGAAGTATCACCCTGATACTTAAAAAAAGAAAACTACAGACAATATTATTAATACTGATGCAAAAATACTCAATAAAATCCTAGCAAATAGTATTCTGCTACACATCAAAAAAATAATATACCACAACCAGCTTAGCTTCATCCCAAGGATGTCATGCTGATTCAACATATGCAAATCCATAAACATTATTCACCACATAAACAGAAGCAAAAACAAAGACCATATGATTCTCTCAATAGATGCAAAAAAATCATTTGGTATAATATAGTGTCCTTTTCTAGAAAGAACACTTAAGAAAACAGGCATAGATTGGACATTTTTAAAACTAAGAGAAACCACTTACAACAAACCCATAGCCAATATCATATTGAATGGAGAGAAACTGAAAAACACTTCCACTGAGAACAGGAACCAGACAAGGAGGCCTACTATCACCACTACTATTCAACATAGTGCTAAAAGTCTTAGCAAATCAGGTAAGAGGTATTCAAATGGGGACAGAGAAGGGTCAAACTTGTGCTCTTTGCTGATGATCTGATCTTATGCTTAGAAAATCCAAAGGACTTAGCCAGGGACTCCTGGAAGTGATCAAGAAATACACTGATGTCTCAAGATATAAAATCAATGTTCACTAATCAGTACCCTTCATATATGCGAACACCGGTCCAAGCTGAGAATCAAATCAAAGACAATACCCTTCACAACAGCTTCAATATACTTAACAAAAGATGTAAAGGATCTCAACAGAGAGAACTATGAAGCCCTGAGAAAACAAATAGCAGAAGACATTGACAAATGGAAGAAGATACCATGCTCTGGGCTGGGAAGAATCAACATTATTAGAATGTCTGTGTCTGTATCGCTGAACACAATATACAGATTCAATGCAATCCCCATTGAAATACCAGTCATACTTTAAAGAACTTAAAAATAAATTCTTCATTTCATATGGAACCTGGAAAAAACCCAAATAGCCAATGCAATTCTATGAAATAAACAAAATCTAGAGGCATCATATTACCAGACATCAGACTATACTACGAGTTGACTACGATCAAAACAGCAGGTACTGGCATAAAAACAGAGACACAGATCTATGGAAAAGAATTGAGAACCTAGAGCTGAAACCAGCCTCATTATCACCATATGATCTTTGTAAAACCAAACAAAAGCATACACTGGGGAAAAGAATCCCTATTTAATAAGTGGTACTGAGAGAACTGATTAGCTACATGTAAAAGAATAAAACTGGACCCACACCTCTCACCGCTTAAACAAAACTTATGTTGGATAAAAAATTTAAATTAAAGACACGAAATAAAAACTCCAGAAAAAAGTGTGGGGAAAAACTTTTTACATTCTCAGCCTTAGGAAGAATTTATGAAGATGAAACTATTGTCTATTTCTGCAACAACAAACATAAACAAATGGGACTAGATCAAGTTAAACAACTTCTGAATAGCTAACGACAAAAATCAACAAATCAAATAGACAACCTTCAGAATGCAAGAAGATCCTCACATGTTATAAATCTGACAAAGGGCTAATAGCCAGAATCTACAAAGAACTCAAGCAAATCAATAGGAGCAAACAACTCCATTAATCACTCGGCAAGAGACACGAACAGAATATTTTCCCAAGAGGCCAGATGAATTGCCAACAAACACATTAAGAAATGTTCATCATCCCTCTCATCAGAGAAAAGCAAATCAAAACCGCTTTGAGACATCACCTAACTCCACTGAAAACAGCCCTCATCAAAAGGTCCAAAAGTTTCAGATGCTAATGTGGGTGAGGAGCGAGTAGAGCACTTAGCACACTGTTGGTAGGTTGTTGGACAGCCCTTTTGAAACGAAGTCTGAAGAATCCTCAAAGAGCTAAAAATAAACCTTCCATTTGATCCCACAATCCCATTACTAGGTATCTACCCAGAAAAAACATTACCATGTTACTATAAAGACGTATGCACTCAAAAGTTTACAGCAGCACAATTCACAATCACAAAGATGTGGAAACAAACCAAGTGTCCATCAACACATGAATGGATTAATAAACTGTGGTATATTATATCATGGAATACTATTCAGCCATAAAAATGGAGACTTTGCATCTTCTGCATTTACCTAGGAGAATGTTCTCCAAATCCACCTAAGTAAAGTATCTCAAGAATGGAAAAGTAAGCATCTCATGTACTGAATATTATGTTAAAATCAGTAGATCAACTACAGGCCAACACTAGAGAAATACAGTTAAATTCAAGAAAGGTGAAGGGATAAAGAGAGGGGGTTCAGCAAGTTCCCATCTAATAAATACAATGTAGGGGTACATGGTATGCTTCCTGGGTGAAGGATTCAATTGCAACTCAGATTTTACCTTACAAATGCAATAAATGAAACCTAATCGTACGTAAGCTCATATTAAACCAAATTTTAAAAAAATGTTTTGCCCAGAAAAACATATAAACAAAGACTAACTGCAAGAAGAACAATGGAACCCACTGGCACAAGCACCCCCTTGCTCTGACTTGCTTGCACCAAGCAACCTTGCTATCCACTTCCCACTTAATTTGTAAGTATGAATACAAAGGGTGGACAGTGAGGAAAGCAGGTAAGAGAGAAGCCAAAGTCCCCACCCTAGTCTGAGGCTACACACCAGAAGCCTGTCCCACAGGCAGGACATACTGCCTTTTAGCATTATCACTAGAACATGGGCTTGGAATCAGAATCAACCCACTAGAATCAACCAATAGACACATGGGATTCTCAAGCACCAGTGTAACTGACAACTAAGAATCACCCAACACACAAGGAAAATTTTAATCCAAAGAGAGGCAGCAGACTCATACAGATGTATAAATGCCTAAGGAAAGAATGATCAGAGCCAAGAGAACAATCATTAACAACTACACCTAACTAGACCTACACCTAAAAGCTAAACCTATAAAACTTATAGGAAAAAAACATAGGAGGAAATATTTTGCATGCTGGGAATAGGCAAACAATTTTAGGCTACAAAAAACACAAACCAAAAAAGAAAAAATATGAAAGTGAACATCAATATTAAAACATCTATCCTTCCAGGGACATCATAAAGAACATGAAAGAGACTGGGAGAACATATTTTCAATACAAATAATATACAAGACTCTTATAACTCAATGACAGGTCAAATAACCCAATAAAAATGGGCAAAACAGTCACAAAAGACCAATATTGTATAATCCCATTTATATTAAATATACAAGTAAAGACAAAGAGATAGAAGCTAAATTTGTAGTTGTCAAGAGTTGGTGGGGGAGGGAAGAATGGGGAAAGACTACTAACAGGTGTGGGGTTAATTTGGGGTTGGTGAAAATGTTCTCATGTTTACTATGATCATGGCTGCACAGCTCTGTGCTGATATATAAATTTGAGACTTCCAAAAGTTTGTGGGAAATGAAATTAAAAAATAATAAAAAAAGGAAAATTTTATTTCTCAACATAATCTCCATCAAGTCCAAGACACTTCTATAAGCAATAACAGACATTTAGTCCATTCCTAAATAACTGATGACCCTGAGAATTCAACCATGTATCAATGCAGTTTTTTTTTACTTTATTAACTAAAGAAAAATAAGTATCCTTTAAATTTTTTTTAAGATTAAAAAACAATGGTTCGGCCTCTGTAGCTCAGTGGTTAGGGCACTGGCACATATACCAAGACTGGCAGGTTCAAACCCTGCCCAGACCTGCTAAACAACAATGACAAATGCAACAAAAAAATAGCCGGGCGTTTTGGTGGACACCCATAGTCCCAGCAACTTGGGAGGCTGAGTCAAGAGAATCACTTAAGTGTGGCGCCTGTGGCTCAATGAGTAGGGTGCCAGCCCCATATGCTGGAGGTGGCGGGTTCAAACCCAGCCCTGGTCAAAAACTACAAAAAAAAAAAAAGAAACAGAATCACTTAAGCCCAAAAATCTGAGGTTGCTGTGACCTATGACACCACAACACTCTACCAAGGGTGACATAGTGATACTCTGAAAAAGAGAAGAGAAAAGAAAAAAAGATTAAGAAACAAAAAGAAGTCAGAAGGGGCCAAATCAGGATTGCATGGTAGATGCCTAATGATTTCCCATAGAAACTCTCACAAAATTGCCCTTGTTTGATGAAAAGAATGGGCAGAAGCACTGTCATGGTAAGGACTATCTGGTGAAGCTTTCCTGAGCTTTTTTCTGCTAAAGCTTTGTCTAACTTCCTTAAAACACTTTAGCTCTCCAGACAAAAAGCAAAATGCCTTGAGCATCTCCCAAAACTGTTGCCACAACTTTTGCTCCTAATTGTTCACTTTTGGTTTGAATGGACCACTCCCACCTCCTGGTAGCCAATGCCTTGATTGTGTTTTGTCTTCAGGATCATACTGGTAAAGTCAAGTTTCATTTCCTATTATAATTCTTCAAAGAAATGCTTCACAATCTTGATTACACGTGTTTAAAATTTTCATTGAAAGCTTGAGCTGACTCTTGTCTATCTATAGCTAATCTGGGTACAATGGTTTTGGCACCCATCTAGTGAAAAGTTAATTTTTTAGGTAGAATTGGGTAAGCTGAACAACTAAGATGTCTATGACATGGTTATTTGTACTATTAATCTTCAATTAGTGCATAAACAAGATTAATTTTTTCCTCAAAAATTGAAGTGATGGTCTGCTACTCTGGGCTTCATCTTCAACATCATCTTACCCACTTTTTTTTTTTGAGTTTTTAATTTTTTTTTAATAATTTTATTAAATCATAATTGTGCAATCATGGGGTACAATGTGCTGACTTCATATATCTTACCCCTTCTTAAAACAAGTTTCCCATTTGTAAACTGCTAACTTCTTTGGGGTATTGTCCCTGTAAACCTATTATATAGCATCAATGATTTCATCATTCTTCCACCATAAATTTGAAGTCTGTTCTTGCTTCAATATTAGCAGAATTCACTTTGCTCTGATAGGAGCTCTTTTCAAACTGACGTATTATCCTTCTTAGTGCCTCAGACTAGCTCCTGATCAAACATTTTATAACCAATTAGTAGGAGGTTATTTTGGTACAAAAGAAAATTGAACTCCATGCATAGTATTTTCAAAATATTCATTTTCCATGAACTTTTTGAAGCCCCTCGTGATTGTTACATAAAAAATAGGCAAAAAATATAAGCAGATACTTCACAGAAAATATAAATGTCTAGTAAAAACATGAAAATAAATGTTAAGATCTTTTATCATCAGGCAAATGCAAATTAAACCACAATGAGACATCACTACTCACTTAGAATGGCTAAAATTTGAAAGATAATACCAAATGTTAAAAAGGATGTATAGCAATTAGAACTGTCATATGCTGCTGGTAGGAATATAAAACATTATATCCATTTTGGAAAACAATTTGGCAGTTTCTTACTAACTCCACACATAGGTCTTTACCAAGAGAAATAAAAACATATTCATGTGAAAACTTGTATATGAATATTTATATAAATTTTATTTGTGTTATAAAAGCCCCAAACTAGAAACTCAAATGTTCATAACCATATGAATGAGTAAACAAACTGCCGTGAACTCATGCAATAGAATACTACTCAGCAATAAAAAGGAACAAACAAATGATAATGCTAGTCATGAATCTCAAAAACATGCTGAGTGAGAGAAGCCAAGCATAGGAGAATACATTCTGTATGATTCTATTTACGGAAAATTCAAGAAAAGACAAAGCTAATCTGTAGTGATAAAAAGTAGGTCAGGGATTTCCTAGCATTGACGAAACACAAGATAAGGGTTAACTGTAAAGGAAGATAAGGGAACTTTTTTGGAGGGAGGGAACTGTATTGTATCTTGATTATAATGATGGTGACATGAGCATACACACTTATCAAAACTCAGAACTATATATTTTATTTATTTTTTTTGGAGACAGAGTCTTGCTTTGTTACCCTCAATAGAGTGCCATGGTGTTAGAGCTCACAGCAACCTCAAACTCTAGGGCCTAAATGATCCTCTTGCCTCAGCCTCCCGAGTAACTGTGACTACTGGCACCTGCCACAATGCCCAGCTAGTTTTTAGAGATAGGGTCTCACTCTTGCTCAGGCTGGTCTCAAACTCCTGAGCTCAAGTGACCCACCTGCCTCAGCCTCCCAGAGTGCTAGGATTATAGGCATGAGCCACCTCGCCTGGCCCAGAACTATACATTTTTAATAGTATTTTGTCATGTGTAAATTATACCTCAATAACATTGATTCTAAAAATATATGTGTATGTGTATGTGTATCTTGCATATTCATTGACCTAGCACTCCATTTCCAGGAATCTAACTCTGGAAACACTCACCCCTGTGTACCTGGATGCTCAATGGAACATCACTATACTCAAGCACTACACAGTTATTACTGACATGGAAAAAAAATCTCCAAGATGCAATGTTAAATAAAAGATGAAGGTTGAATAATACTTTGTCACATGTTCCCATATATTTAAAAATATGCCAAACAAATATCACAATCACGCAGCAAGTGTTTACCTTTGGGAAAAGATGAAGGAGGACTTCATGCTTTACACTGTATTATTGGTCTCTTTTACAAAGTAAGAGTATTCATGAATTGCTTGGGTAACGATTAAGGACTGAAAATGAAACAAGATGTTTTGGTGTTTTTTTAAGGGGAATCACCAAATTTGAGAATGAAATCTTTCTTCAGTCAAAGCCCAGGATAGCATTTAAAAAGAAAACAAAGGTTTAGTGAAAATACAGACACACATGCTCATAAAAATTGTTGCTTCTGATAAAACAAAGGAGAACTATGAAGTTCACTGGCTCAATACAGAAGAAACCCCCAACTTAAATAATTACTCATCCTGCAAGAACACAGTATTTCCTCCTCTGTGAGGTCTTTCCCAATTTCTAATATCTAAGGCATTTCTAAACCTACTATCACGTTATCTTTGTTCCCACTAGACTGAAAAGTTCCCTGTTCCATGCAGGTCTGTGACCTCATGCTAAGCTAACCAGGGGTCAACACTAGACCTTCATTTGATGCATGAACCAGACAGGTATGTTCCCAAAAATGATCCACAGTTTGATTTTTAGAAACTCAAAGAACTGCTACTATCCTCAACTCTCCAAAGTGGTTTGGCCAAAGTGCCAAGTCCTGATTCTCTCTGGGTGGGGGGTTCAGGGATGACCTCAAAGCACAGTTCTAGGAATGACAAGCAGCTATCCTTCCCACAAGTGGGACGAAGGGACCTCCTTCAACTTACCTTGAAAGCTGCAACTTTTCCGGATATAGTACAAGCAGATCTGATCACTCTCCTCCTGGCTAAGAGAATTTGGGGACACAGGACCTGAGCTGTTTTTTCTTTCTGCAAAGAAATACCAGAGATGTGTCAGTTTCTGATATGGGATTAGAATAGTTCAAGGTACAAAGGAAAGTAAAGAGAATTCATTTGTCACTCTGCATGAGACAAAAGTAGGCAAAGCAAGTTCACAAAGTCCTATTCTGTTAAGGGTGAAGGTGAGCTTTTTACTTCTTAGGGATTAACTGGGAGTCCCAGGCCACATGGCTGCTTGCCAAATCCAGAACACCGTACAAGGGCTCTTTTCTCAACTTTGGCTGTCCACCCAGTCCACTAGAGACCTATTTAAAAATACAAGTTCCTGGGCAGCGCCTGTGGTTCATGGAGTAGGGTGCCGGCCCCATATACCGAAGGTGGCAGGTTCAAACCCCGCCACGGCCAAACTGTAAAAACAGAAAAATAGCCAAGCGTTATGGTAGGCACCTGTAGTCCCAGCTACTCGGGGGAGGCTGAGGCAAGAGAATCGCCTAAGCCCTGTAGTTGGGATGTTGCTGTGAGCTGTGTGACGCCACGTCACTCCACCAAGGGCGATAAAGTGAGACTCTGTCTCTACAAAAAAAAAAAATAATAATACAAGTTCCAACTCCACCTCAGACTAAATGAATCTGAACCTCCAGATGGGCCCTGGAACACTTTTTTTTAGTAAGGGGGAAGCAACTTAAGAGCCCTTCTATACCTAAGGTGCCCCAGAGGGCAAATTAAGGCTATTTTTCACAAACTAGGCTGATATATAGCAAATATGTGTTAACGTCCATCACTAGCACTCTATCCTGGTAAGCAACAGTCAAGACACCATCTCTAAAAATAAAAAGTGAAAAGAATTGAGAAAAATACTAAGAAAAGGGCAATAAACAGAAAGTCTATATCTCAAAATGAAACCTCCTTAATTATTTTTAGGTTTACTATAAGGATCTTAGTATAAAAATGAGTAAGCAAGTGCCAAGTTTCCTTGTAGAGTAACATTCCAATAAGTCTTTCTTTACATGTGACATCTATTCCCACAGACCTACCTCCAATGAGAATATTAAAACTCATCTGTAATCCCTTTCAACCCTATTGAGAGTCCCTGTCATTCTGTTATTTATCTTCCCTTTTCTAAGCCCATGAAATACTTAATACACTGGGAATCAAAACCTAGGCCTATGGGACCCTGAAGGCCATCTCCTTCTCCCCACCAGGACGGGCAACTGCTCTTTGGACCTGACATCACTGGGCAGAGGATCCTCCCCTCCCTAACAAGGCTGTAATCCAACTGATACTCTTATTAAAGAGTGAAAGCAAAAGCTATCTATTTGTAGGCTTCCTACAGTTGAAAGAAATTAACAAAAACAAACTGAAGAGAATGTAAAGAAAGAACAGATATGATAAGACAATTTTTAAATATAAAAGTCAGGTAAGGTTAGAGTGCTGAGTTTATGGGTAATCCTGACACACACCTGTCATTTTAGGAAGCTGTCTATTAAAATCATAGCTCCTGCTATAGCTAAATGAGAAGGCTTGGTTCTACACTCTGAGGGGCTACCACAATAGCCAACCAATAATTTATATCATAAATTCCAAAGGGTATCAATGTATCATAATCGGTTGAGAGACCATGTTATTTATCTGCCAAACAGGTACTCAAGAAATGCCTATCAAATAAAAACCTCTGTTTAAATTCCAGTTTGCTTGTCACTAAGCCTGACATTCCTTTAAGAAAAATAAGTATTCTAGCACACTTATTAATTCAACAAATGTCTGAATATCCACTTTGGGCCAGGCAATGTCTAGGCGCTGGAGGTGAGCAAGGAATAAAAGCAGACAGAACTTACAATGACTCAAAACATCCCATTTATTCATATGAGGAAGAAATCCAAAATCAAGATATGCTTCTTTTACTCATTTTGTAAAATCCAAACAGCACAAAACAAAAAGGATTTCCCTACAGTTGTACAGCACAGCATTGCTAGCTTTGGGGTCCCTCATGGAAAGGCAACCTTTGTGGAGGGTCGGGGGCAACTACACAGGGGGAGAAGCTGACTATCCCATTTCAGCACAGATCAGGCCCACCTGGCATTTATTCTCCATCAATACCCATTTGTCTAGAACAGGTCTATTATTTCAACTTATCCTCAAATTCCCCCAGGCCCTTGCTAAGAAAGGATCACCAACTCCATTTTACTAAAAGAAGCAGTGTTGTCCAAAGTCACACATTATATTTACCGGCCAACTAGAATCCAGGAACCAGCCCAGGGTATACCATACTTTCTACTAGCCTTACCGGAAGTCCCCTGTGGGCCTGAAGAAGGAGGAGGGGACACTTTGATAGAGGTAGAGCTCTTATTCTTGATGTCATGTGCATTTCTGTAAATGGAAGGCAGCCTGCTCACCAGGTCTGGGCTCATGCCCAAATTCTCCAATTTTTCCAGATTCTCCGAATTAGAGAAATCATGAGATCTCTTACAGCTAGTGCCAAACTTGCATTCCCCCTGTAAAAAATACTGGCAGATGTGGAGTTTGATACATTGCTTTTGAAAGGAACAAGAGCCGTGGGGTCCATCTCCTTTATTGTAATGTTGGCAGATCTGTTGATAGAAAGGAAAAAAGGTACCAGGTTCAGGGAAAAAAAAGACACCATCTCCCAATGACCAGTCCAGTGGTTAGAAGAACGCTGCACAGTCAAAGCTGTGATTCCTTCATCAACATGGAACACAGCTATGAAATCATCCCTCATTCTAGTCTAGATGATGGCTGCTAACACACATAGTACACCCTTGGGATGCTGGTGGAAAGTAGATTGCTCAGAACAAGCCCCTCCAGTGGGAAAATCCAAAGCACTTCAAAGTGACCAGAGCTGCTGCCTTCTCAAGACTGTTTTTGAATGTGAATTGAATAGCAGCATCCTACAGACCTCTACACTCTACCTATATTCCTTCCCCACAGACTATCCAGCTCTCCTCTTCCAAGTCCTCAGTTCCTCCCAACTCTCTTTTCTACAATTTAAAGTAAAAAGAGGCTCTGAGCATCTTGGAGAAGGCCAAATAACACCTTTTGTTCCCAAGGGAGCACAAAGAGGCTCAAAGAAGTTAAACAGCCAGTCCCAGTCACATAGCTCTTTATAGTATCTGGCATATATGTTGTCTGTTCAAGCTGGGACTTGAACTTCCATAACAGCTCTTCTGCTCTACTCTCCAAATTCCTGGAGGTGGGAACCAGCCAGAGACTACTAAGGGCTCATCCATTCAATTCATAGGCTTCCCAAGATACAGGAATGCCCCAGAGGGCTACCAAACCCAAAATTTTCTCTGGCACTTACTTCTGGCAAAATCCAGGGGTCGTTCTGAAACAAGAGTTGGCACAGCTCACTGTAGCTGAGGTGGTCAACGCCATGAGTTCTCAGCACACTCAGGTTGTGATCAGTCATCAAGCTGTGATTGTTCCTACAGTTCTTCCTAAAAAGAAGGAGAGCTAGTGTTATGGTCTAAATTGTGTCTCCCCAAATTTTCTAAGTTGAAGTCCTAACTCCCAGAACTTTAGGATGTAACTGAATTTATAGATAGGGTTGTTAAAGAGGTAAATTAAAATGAAGTCATTAGTGTGAGATCCAACCAAAGGTGTCCTTTTAAGAAAAAGATATTAGGATACAGACACTCACAAAGGAAAGACCACATGAAGACACAGAAAAAAGGCTTCTATAAGCCAAGGAGAAAGGCCTCGGAAGAAACCAACCCTGCCAAGACCTTGGACTTTCAGCCTCCAGAACTATGAGGCAATTGATTGTTGTTATTTAAACCACCCAGTCCGTGGTACTCTGTTACAGCAGCACTGGCAAACTTAACAGCTGGTAAAAATCAGTCTTCATGACAATTTAAGAAACACTTCGTGACACTGTTTACAAGCATCAGAAAAAAAACAGCATGTCTATGCAATAACAAAAAAATGTAATGTTTATTTACCAAGGAAGAGATGGGGCCTTTCAAAGCCTAGGCCCAGGACAGCATCTCTCAGCAGGTATCTGATGAGAATGATAAGGCCATGATCCAAAGAGGAGTCACAGCACACCAGTTAGTCAGCAAATACTTAACTATGTGCTTAAAAAGTGTGATTTCTTAGGCTTGTGCCACTCATACCCCAACATAGCCCAGTCCTTTTTTCTGCTCCCTTCCTCTAGTCTTCCAATCTACAAGAACCTGGTAAGCACCAAGTGTGAGCCTGGAAGTGGCACCATGCCCTGATGACCCCAAATACAAACCTTCCAATGACTTCCTGGGTCACATGAACCCGGAAAAGTCAGGCAAATAGCATTTGCTTGACTCAGACACTGCCATATCTCTATGCCATACTCATAATAAGCACCTCAAGAGAACACCAAACCCCTGATCCTTCCTCAAACCTTCACCTCCCACAGTCTCCCCTGTCCTAGTAAAAGGCAACTTCCCTCTTCTCCTACACAGACCAGAAACCTTGAGGCCATCCTTGACTGGTCTATTTCTCTCAACTATTTCTCAGGGGAGGTGAAAGACGTACAGATGACTCTGCTAGAGAGCACAAAGTGCAAGGCCAGCTATGGTCAGAATACATCAGGATACAGAGGAAGGGCACCTGGGCCAGTCAGGACTGGGGAGAGAGCTGAAGAAGAAATGAGGGAGGGTGCTAGAAAGTATAAAGCCTGTGCTGAATACTTAAAGGATGTGGAGGAACCAAGCAAAGAGGAAAAGGAAGAACATTCTAGGCAGAGGAGCAAATAATTTGGTGCTGCCAGAGCCAAATATAATAACTGTAAAGAAGATGATTGATGACAACATATATTATTTGTCATACACCAGAGATTGCCCATGTTTTATGAGTTAACTCATTCAGTCCTCAATAAGCCTGTGAGGTGAGTAATACTATCCCCATTTCACAATGGAAGCACTGTGGCTCAAATGTAAAGTCATTTGCTAATGTCCACAGCTAGCAAGGCGCAGGGCCCCAGTTGAAACAAGGTGAGCTAGCTCTTGGAACTGACCACCGTGCTCCTTGCCTCCTGATCATAGGACTGCGAGTCGGGGACCTGGGACTCGTCACCAGCTCTGCTTTAAGGCTACTCTACTTTAAGACGACCTATTTCTCAAAGAGCCAAGTGTGTAATTCAAGAGACAAGTAGAGTCAGAGTGAAAGCACAGAAAAGTGCAGTCAACAACATTCACTCCCTCAGGTTAGTTGGAGAAAGAAGGTTCAAGAACTCACCTGTATAAAGCACAAGGAAAAGAAAAAAAAATGAAGAAAACTCAAGAGTCATCTAGGCCAATAAACATCATTATCCAGATTTCAAAGACAAGTTAAATCTGACCCCTTATTTTGGCAACTAACATTAAGAGTAGAGCTGTCCTCTTCATTTTACAAAATTCGGACATAAAAAGATTCACCAGTATCCCTATCATTGGGTTGATCCAGCCACCATTTACCATATGCCCTCTTCCAAGTTATACCATGAGGTGCTTCATCCTTGAAGGCCTGATTATCCTAAAGCTCTACCTTCACCCTCTTTTCAGGCCTCAGATTTCACCCAAGATCTGATCCGCTCCTGGGAGATACTGTCAGGTACATACACCACCCGTCTCCCAGACCAGCAACCCAGGGCCTAGCCTGCCTCTGGAGTGTCACACCTGGAGAGCTGCCTTCTGAGTATAATTCAAAACAGAAATCCTCTCCTGCTTCCTCAGTCAACAACATTCAGTCCAGTAGGAGCTGAAACCCAAGAGGCAACACCTCTCTCATATCTTCTCACCACACTGTCACCACTGTCCCAACTCTCCCAAATTTCTCAGACGCAGCTCTTGGAAAATTCTAATTTAGATATTTCTAGACAGTTGCTTGCTATAGACTACATTTCATGGCCCCTGGACAGCTTCTGGTTAAAGGGATGTAGATGGAAGGATTGCCACCACTTCTAGACTTAGCCTGTAGAAACATCCCACACAATCCCCTACTGTCCATCTTTTCCTTTTGCTCTGGAATGGCCTCAAGAGCCACAAGCTGAGGAAGGCATAGCCTGGGTCAGTCGGCCTGGATCCCTGAATGATTGCAGGGACCGGACCCATACCCCATGCTCACTGTGGGACCAGACAGGAGCAAGAAATAATATCTACTCTGTCAAGACAAAATAAAAGAAAAAGAGTGGGGGGGCATAGGAGAAGAAAGGAGGAGGGAAGAACAGAGTTGGGGAAGGAAGGAACTCTCCTAGACAACTAACTAGACTAGCTTCTGAGCACTTTCCCACCACATCCTTCTTTAAATCAGCACCACACCACCGGCCCAGGTCTCCTCCTGGTCACCCTCAGGACGAGCTCCGAGTTCCTGAGCACAACCTCAGCCCCGTGGGTGCTGAGTGCGGGCCTCTGCCCTCAGGGACTCGACGGTCTACTGAGAGACGGAGGAAAAGAGCGAGCTCCAGGGGGCGAAGAACAGTGATCGTTTGGGTTAAAAGCGGACAGACTTCGGGAGCAAACAAACCAAGAAGGACATTCCAGGGGCGGAGGCCACCACGGAAGCAAAGGCTTCCAGGGAAGGGATGGGCCAGCAGGGGCCGTTGACGGAGGGAGGGCGGCACCAGCGCCCCACGGACCTGCGGGCGAGGGGCAGTAGCTCGCGTTTTCTGGCTTGTGGGCAGGTAAATAAAGGGGAGTGAGGTTTAAACGAACTCTTCCAGCTGCCGGACAGAGAAAGCCCTCCCTGTCTGGCCCGCAAAGCCACTACGGGAGACCCAGGCCACCGCCTCCCCGCTTATTGCCACACCGAGGGTGTCCCACCTGCCACCGCGTTCACCCAAGTCTTTTTTCAGTGAGTGCCCTCGGGAATCTAGAAAACACCATTTGACCCTCACACAGCGCCAGGTACTCAGTAGGTGCTCAATAAGTGTTCGCTAAGATGAATGAAGGGGTGTGAAGCCAATGAAAAGGCACCTAATTGTCTCCCCCAATTTTAAGGAGGGCCCCAAACGGGCTGGGAAGGGGTAGGAGGACCCAGGCCCCCGGCACGCCGTCCCCTCCCCGCCCCCCGTCGGGGCTGGCGCGGCGCCTTACCCGGCCCTGACGAACTTGCAGGCGCCATAGATCAAGAACTTGCAGAGGTGCAGCTGTGCGCAGAGCCCCACGCAGCCGGGCTTGAGCCCCTGGTGCGCGCGGCACAGGCGCAGCGGCGAGGCGGCCAGCACCAAGCCCTCGGGGGCCGCCGCCGCGCCGTCCGCGCCCGCCCGCCGCACCACCACGAAGCGCCCGCGGTCCCGCAGCAGCCGCTCCAGCGCGTCGCCGGCCAAGCCGGACCGCAAGCGGCGTTGCAGCTCCGGCAGCTCCAAGGCGCCCCCGGCCGCGCACAGCACCTGGGTGACTTCGCCGATAACGGTGACCTGGGCCATGGCCGGGCGGCAGGCCTGCGTCCGTCGGATTGCGGCCTGGCGCGACGCCAGTGGCGGCTGACACGGACCGACGGGCCGCTCCCACCGGGTGGATGTGCCGGCGGGAAACGAAAGCGAAAGAGGCCCGGGCCGGGAAAAACAGAACCTGTGCGGCTCGCCACGCCCACGGCCGCAGCTGAACCGCCGGCGCCTCCCGCCTCAGGGCCCCCAGCTGTGCCGAAGCCCGCCCGACTCGGGCTCGGGCGGTCGGGCGGAGGCCGCGCGTCGCTGCGGCGGCGGCGCCGCGGGGGCTCCCAGGCTGGCCCGAAAGGGCTGCCCCGGGCGCGTGAGGAGGTCGGGGCTTCCTGCCTCAGGCAGCGCCGTGCAGCCGGGCGGCGGCGGCGGAGACGGCCGGAGTTCACCCGGCCGCCTTGGGGGAATCCCCCAGCGTGTGGCTATCGCTCCCTCCGCCAGAGCCCGGACGGAGCGGCCGGCCGGTTGGCGGAGCAGACGGGAACCCCGCCCGTTAAAGGGCGCACAGGTCGCCGGGCCGGGGCTTCGGGTCGGCTCACAGAAACCCGGACGGCGGCCGCTCGTCCCGCCCTCGGAACGAACGAGAAACGCTCGCTCCGAATTGCTAGCCTTGCTTAAGTATTACTTCAGCTCCAGGGAGTGCCGTGAATTCCTTAATTTAAACTTAAAACTGTCCTTTTAAGAAAAAAGCAAGTCCGTTTCTCTCAGCCTCTCCCGAAATATTAAAGGAATATTTTTAAAGACCCTCCAGACTGCAGTCCTGTGCTGCGCGACCCGCAGGTGCAGAACCGCCGCTCCAGAGCAAAGGCCTCGCTCGCACGTTACTGACGGGAACGCGAGCTGTTAGGGCGCTTTGGGAAAGTGATCCCTCCACAGCACGGGAAATTCAGACGGCGCGCGACCTCCAACCCCCAGTCTTCCTTCTGAGAATCTTCCAGAAAAGAACAGTGGATGAATTAGGTACCACAGTATGAAGGGTGAAGCTGTGCAGATTACTACCTGACCTTAGCAGGCACGCATTAAACAGGGGTGTTGAACCACAAGGAAGGCCAATGGTGCGGTAAGAAAAAAATGCTGGGTTTTTTTTAACAAAGGGGAGAAAGAACTCTGTTTGCTTGGGCGTGAGCAGGGGGAGGCGGGGCGCGGTGGCTCACGCCGGCAATCCCAGCCCTCCGGGAGGCGAGGCGAGTGGATTTCCCTGGGCTGACGGTTAGAGACCAGCCTGAGCCAGAGCGAGTCCGAGACCCCGTCTCTAAAAACAGCCGGGCGTTCAAACAACGATGACGGCTGTAACCAAAAAATGGCCGCGCGTTGTGTGGGCGCCTGCAGTCCCAGCTACTTGGGAGGCAGAGGCAGGAGATTCGCTTGAGCCCAGGAATTGGAGGTTGCTGTGAGCTGTGATGTCACAGCACTCTATCCAGGGTGACAGCTTGAGGCTCTGTCTCACCAAAAAAAAAAAAAAACAGCCGGGCGTTGTGGCGGGCGCCTGTGGTCCCAGCTACTCGGGAGGCTGAGACAAGAGGAACGCTTGAGCCCAAGAGTTGGAGGTTGCTGTGAGCTGTGACGCCACTACACTCTACCGAGGGTGATAAAGTGAGACTCTGTCTCAAAATAAATAAACAAATACAAAAATAAGCATGGGGAAGGATGAGGAAGCCCGCAGCTGGTAGGGGGTAGGAAGTGGGAGGTACCAGAAAAGTAGAACCGGGAAACTGAGTTAGGAGGATGGGGCGTGGGGGGACTATTTTTGGTATAACATTAACTTAAAATGAAGTAAAATTCTAACTATAGTATTACTTCAAAAACGGGTGAAGACTAGATTATAACATGGACAACTGAAAATGATTTCTGGGAGGAGGGATTGCTCGCTTGGATTTTAATTGCAATTATAGTTTTCCGATTGTCTGAAATGTTAATTTTTAATTTAAATTTTTGATTTTTAATTTTAGTTGTTCTATATTGTTTTGCAATAAATAACATTTCTTATAAAGAAAGGAAGGGTGATATCAGTGACAACAGTGGTTTAAGGACCCCATAAAGTTTGCCTTTCCATAAAAATTGAAAAAAATTGTTATTGTAAAAATTGTCAAAATTTGTCAGAATCAACTTTTTCATAGCTCTGGAAGTTAATCAAAGGCTTTTATGAACCCATCTAGCATTTAGTCAAGAAAAACAGCTGTATCTCACTAAAAACATCAATCTTTGTAGCATTTTAACTTACCCTAGTCTTACTCTCCCTCTCCAGCTCCATGGCAGCCCTCATTCGCAGTACCTATACCAGAGGGAGCAGACAGGGCTGTAGCTCTTTTAAAGCCTCCGTTGCCAAAGTACAGTCATTATTTCACCTATCTAGGGGTTCCTTGGAAGACCCTTTGAAAAGGCTTGTGTTTATTCAATTTCATTGGAAGTAGCCAGTTCTAAAGGTTTCTGACCCCTCAAATGGCAGTGTAGAGGGTCAGGGTGTTTGTCAAATATTTTAACATCATGCCTGGCTGAGGCAGTGAATGACAATTGGGGCAAACAATAATAGCCAAAAATCATAACAGGAAAAGCTAACAAATGAGTCTCTAGCTAACACTGCGTCTCTGTGTGTGCAAGAAGTAAAGCTATGCAGAATTGTAAACTTCCTAATGAATGTTGAAGGCATGCCCTAAACCACACATGAGCCCCTCAGTAAAGACTAGGAGATACTAGTTTCAAGTGTTTAAGGAAATCTCCATCCAGTCATTGGCTGACCACTAAGCTAATCAAGTAGAAATTTTAATAGACACAAAAATGGAAGATACACACTTTACAAATTTACCTCAAAAAAGTCGCTAAATACTACAACAAGCATCAACAACAAATCCTAATCAGGGGATGAATTTAGCTCAAAAAAGTCACTACAGGGCAGCACCTGTGGCTGAAAGGAGTAGGGCCCAGACCCGTATATCAGAGGTGGCGGGTTCAAACCCAACACCAGCCAAAAACTGAAAAAAAAAAAAAAAAAGTCACCACATAACTACTACAACAAGCAGCAACAACAAATCCTAAAGAGGGGGAGAATCTGACACATTATTTGAAATGTCCAATTTTCAATTATGGAGCACATAAAGAAACAGTATGATCCATACAAAGGAGATAAAAGTAATCAATAAAAACTGTACCTAAGAAAGCCCAGATGTTGGTCTTTGTAAATAAAGACTTTAAATCAGCTATTTTAGAAAGAATGAGAATGATGCCTCACAAAACAATATCAGCAATGAAGTAGAAATTATAAAAAGGAACCAAGTAGAAATTCTGGAGCCAAAAAGTACAATAATTAAAAAATTCATTGGAGGATTTCAGCAGCAGATTTCAGCAAGCTAACGAAAAATCAGCAAACTTTAAGATAGATCAATTGAGATTATTTAGTCTGTGGAACAAAAAGAAAAAAGAATTGAGGAAAATGAACAGAGCCTGAGAAACAGGGACATGGTCAATTATACTAATTAGATAATCATGGAAGTCTTAGAAGGTGAGGAGAAAGAAAGGGAAGAAAGAATATTTGAAGAAATTATGACTAAAACTTATTAAATTTGCTGAAAGACATTAATCTACATATCCAAGAAGCTCAATGAATTCCAAATAGGAAAAACTTACGAAGAACCACACTTAGACACATCATAATCAAACTTGTGAAAGACAATGAGAATCTTTTTTTTTTTTTTGAGACATAGCCTCAAGCTGTCACCCTGGATGGAGTTTCATGGCATCACAGCTCACAGCAACCTCCAATTCCTGAGCTCAAGTGAGTCTCTTGCCCCTTCCTCCCAAGTAGCTGGGACTACAGGTGCCCACCACAACGCCCGGCCATTTTTTGGTTGCAGCTGTCATTGTTGTTTAGCCGTCCCAGACTGGATTCTAACCTGCCAGCTCAGGTGTACGTGGCTGGTGCCTTAGCCCGTTGAGCCATAGGCGCCGAGCCAACAATGAGAATCTTAAAAGCAACGAGAGAAGCAGCTCATCATGTATAAGGAATCCTTAATAAAATCAACAGCTGATTTATAATCAATAACCATGCATACTAGAAGGTAGATGACATATTGAAAATGCTAAAAAAAAAAAAGTATTTCAATATCCAGCCAAGCTATCTTTAAAAAATGAAGTCAGAATTAAGATATTCCTGATAAACAAAAGCTGAAAGTGTTAGTTTTTTGTTGTGCAGTTTTTGGCCAGGGCTGGGTTTGAACCCGCCACCTCCAGCATATGGGGCCAGCACCCTACTCTGTTGAGCCACAGGTACTGCTCAGAAAGTATTAGTTGCTAGCACTAAGAACACTAAAGAAAGTGTTGGGGTCTGAAAATAAAGGATGCTATGCAATAACTTAAATTCTTATGAAGAAATAAACTTTTTGGAAAGAAGTTGTTTTGTTTTGGGGGTTTTTTTGCAGTTTTTGGCCAGGGCTGGGTTTGAACCCACTACCTCTAGTATATGGGACCAGCATCCTACTCCTTTGAGCCACAGGCACTGCCCTTTTTTGTTTTGTTTTGTTTTGTTTGTGGAGACAGAGTCTCACTCTATTGCCCTCGGTAGAGTGCTGTGGAGTCACAGCTCACAGTACCTCCAGCTCTTGGGCTTAAGCGATTCTCTTGCCTCAGCCTCCCAGGTAGCTGGGACTACAGGTGCCCGCCACAGCACCCAGCTAATTTTTGATGCAGTTCGACCGGGGCCAGGTTTGAACCCGTAACCCTCGGTATCTGGGGTCGGCGCCCTACTCGCTGAGCCACAGGCACCACCATTTTTTTTTTTTTTTTTTTTGAGACAGAGTCTCACTATGTCACCCTGGGTAGAGTGCCATGGCATCACAGCTCACAGCAACCTCAAACTCTTGGTCTTAAAGTGATTCTCTTGCCTCAGCCCCCCAAGTAGCTGGGACTACAGGCACCTGCCACAACTCCCGGCTATTTTTTGTTCGTATGGCTATTTTTTGTTCGTAGTTGTTGTTTGGCATGCCTAGGCTGGATTGGAACCTGTCAGCTCCAGTGTCTGTAGCTGGCATCCTAGTCGCTGAGCTATAGACGCTGAGCCTAGAAAGAACTTTGGAGAATACTCAAGGAACTAAAAGTAGACCTACTGTTCAATTTTGCAATTCCTCTACTAGGTATATACCCAGATGACCAAAAATCATTTTATAATAAAGACATTTGCACTAGAATATTTATTACAGCCCAATTCATAGTGGCTAAGACATGGAAACTGAGCCACAGGTACTGCTCAGAAAATATTAATTGCTAGCACTAAGAACAACAATAAAGTGTTGGGGTCTGAAAATAAAGGATGCTATACAATAACTTAAATTCTTATGAAGAAATAAACTTTTTGGAAAGAAGTTGTTTTGTTTTTTGGGCCTAAGTTCCCATTGACCCATGAATGTATTAACAAATTGTGGTATTGTATACCGTGGAATACTTGCAGCCATAAAAGGATGGAGATTTCACATCTTTTATGTTTACCTAGCTAGAGCTAGAACATACTCTTCTTAGTAAAGTATTTTAAGAATGGGGAAAAAAAAGTATCCAATGTACTCAATACTACTACAAAATCAGTATATAATCACCTACACATTCATATGAATGATAAAAAAATAACTATAGTCCAGAAAGGAAGAGGGAGGGAGGGAGGAGATTGGGAGGAGGGAGGGTATCGGGTGGGACCTCACCTAATGTGCATAATGCAATGGTACATTTCAAAACTACTAAGAATAGAGTATAAATGTCTTACCACAAAAAGTAAGCAAGGTGATGGTTGTGTTAATCAGTTCGATGTAAGCATTTCATATTGTATATCAAATCAGTACACTGTACCCCATAAACGCATCAATGTACACAGTTATGGTTTAATTTAAAAAAAGAAAGAAAGAAAAAACCAGTAAAGGTAACTACATAGGCAAATGAAAAAGTGTAAATGTATTTTTTGTTTCTAATTCTCCTCACCCATCTGATTTAAAAAACAATTACTGGCTCTTCTTGTTGATTAATTTGAGTTTTCTGTAGATCCCAGTTATCAAGCTTTTATCCAATTCATAATATGCAAATATCTTTTCCCATTCTGATGATTGTCTGTTTGCTTTGGTTGTTGTCTCCTTAGCTATACAGAAGCTATTCAGTTTAAGTCTCATTTGTTAATTTTTGTTGTTGGAATTGCCACTGAAGTCTTCTTCATAAAGTCTTTCCCCAGCCTGATAACTTTCCACTCTTATATCAATGAGCAAGAGAGATGAATAGAACCTTCTCTAAAGAAGACAGATAAATGGGTGGTGCCTGTAGCTCAGTGAGGAGGGTGCCAGCCCCATACACTAAGGGTTCAAACCTGGTCCCAACCAAATTACAATAAAAAAGTAGCTGGGCATTCTGGTGGGTGCCTATGGTCCTAGCAACTTGGGGGTGCTGAGGCAAGAGAATTGCCTAAGCCCAAGAGCTGGAGGTTGCTGTGAGCTGTGACGGCACAGCACTCTACCAAGGGCGACAAAGTGAGACTCTGCCTCAAAAAAAAAAAGATAAATGGCTAAACAAACATATGAAAAAATGCTTATTGTCCCTAATTATCATAGAAATGCAAATCAAAACCACCCTGAAATATCACCTAACCCCAGTGAGAATGGCCCACATCACAAAAATCTCAAAGCTACAGATGCTGGTGTGGATGTGGAGAAAAGGGGACACCTTTATACTGCTGGTGGGACTGCAAACTAATACCATCTTTTTGGAAGGAAGTATGGAGAATCCTCAACTCAAACTAGACCTCCCATTTGATCCTACAATCCCATTACTAGGGATCTACCCAGAAGAAAAAAATCCTTTGATTATAAGGACATTTGCACTAGACTGTTTATCACAGCTCAACTTACAATTGCCAAAATGTGGAAACAATCTAAATGCCCACCAATCCAGTAATGGATTAACAAACTGTGGTGTATATGTACCATGGAATACTATTCAGCCACTTAAAAAAGATGGAGACTTTACATATTTTGTATTAACCTGGATGGAGGTAGAACACATTCTTCTTAGTAAAGCATCACAAGAATGGAGAAGCAAGAATCCAATGTACTCAATTCTTTTTCTTTCTTTTTTTTTTTTTTTTTAAAGACAAGAGTCTCACTTTTTCTCCCTCGGAAGAGTGCCATGGCGTCACAGCAACCTCTAGCTCTTGGGCTTAGGTGGTTCTCTTGCCTCAGTCTACTGAGTAGCTGGGACTCCAGGCACCTGTCACAACACCCGGCTTTTTTTTTTTTTTTCTTATTTATTTATTTATTTTGCAGTTTTGGCTGGGGCTAGGCCTCAACCCGCCACCCCTGGTATATGGGGCCGGCGCCCTACTCCTTGTGCCACAGGCACAGCCCTAATGCCCAGCTATTTTTTTGCAGTTTGGCCGGGGCCAGGCTCAAACCTGCCACCCTTGGGGCAGGCACCCTACTCACTGAGCCACAGGCATCGCCCCCAATGTACTCAGTCTGATATGAAGACGATTGATGACCTAGTACATGGCAGGAGGGAAATAGGGTGCAGGGAGAGGGGAGGAGGGAAAGAAGTGGGGAGGTCATGATATGTGATGCACCTTTTGGGATCAGGACACAATTATAAGAGGGACTTTACCTAACAAATGCAATCAGTGTAACCTGGTTCTTTGTATCGTCAATGAATCCCCAACAATAAAAAAAAATTACAATAAATAATTACAAGGGGGTGGGATCTTGGTGTGTGCCACACCTTTTGGGGGCAAGACATGATTGTAAGGGGGACTTTACCTAACAAATGCAATCAGTGTAACCTGGTTTCTTGTACCCTCAATGAATCCCCAATAATAAATTGAATAAATAAATAAAAGACAATTGCAGAATGCAATACTTACAAATGTAAACTGATGGGCAATGTATGAAGATGTAATTTGTGACAATAACAGCAGAAGGAAATTTGGAGAAAAGTGAAGCTATAGAGAAGCAGATTTTATATACTGTTGGAATTAAATTGATATTAATCCAAACTAAATTTGTATAAATTTATGATGTTGGTAATCCCCAGTCCGACCAATACTTTAAAAATCTGTAATAAAAAAAAGATGAGAATTTAAATGGCACAATAGCAAATATCCATTTAATATAAGAGAAGGCAGTAATAAAGGAACTGAGAAAATGCAAAAGGCATATAGAAAAAGCAAAATGGTAGACATAAATTCTGTCTTATTAATAATCACATTAAATGTACATAGGTTAAACTCTATAATTTTAAAATTGAGCAGGCCCACATCTCTCACCAGTTATAAATATTGACTCATAATGGATAAATAATTTAAATCTAAAATATAAAACAGTAAAAATCATAGAGAAAGTGTAGGAAAAACTCTTGATGATATAGGCCTGGGGAAAGATTTTATGAAGAAGAAGACTCCATTGGCAATCACAACAACAATGAAAATAAATAAATAGAACTTAATTAAGCTAAAAGACTTCTGCACAGTTAAGGATACAACAATCAAAGCAAACAGACCTTCAGAATAGGAAAGATACTTGCATGTTATGTTGTTCTCTTGAAAGCCACACAACATACTATCCAGAAGCTCAGGACAGAATACCAATAATGAGAGCCACATAGGGACAAAGAGTTGATGACCAGAATCTACAACAGCAATTCTTAACCTGTGGGTCGTGACCTACAGGAACTGTATTAAAGGGCCACGGCATTAGGAAAGTTGAGAACCACTGATCTACAGGGAACTCAAATTAATCAACAACCACAACACCTGGCTTCTCCAAAATACATGTTCAGCCAGAAACTATGAATGGCGACCTTATTTGTAAATAGAGTCTTTGCAGATATAATCAAATTAAGGTAAGACCATCCTGTATCAGAGTGGACCCTAATCCACTGGTGAGTGCCTTATAAGAAGAGGGAAATTTGGACACAGAAATACATAGACACGTAGGAAGAAAACCATGTGACAACAGAGGCAAATATTAGAATGAATCCCATAATGCTAATGATTGACGGCAGTCATCAGAAGCTAGAAGAGGAAAGGAAAGGTTCTTCCCTGGCACCTTCAGAGGAAGCATGGCCCTGCTGACACCTTGATTTTGGACGTCTAGCCTCCAGAACACTGGAAGAATAAACTTCTCTTTCAAGCCCAGTATGTGTCAATTTTATACAGCAGCCTTAGGTGACTAATTCGGCCTCTTTTCTCAGTGAGATGTGAAGGAAGATGACCAGTGGAAGGTGGGGCTGCAGGGGGACAGGGGAGGGAGAAGATACTCTCCAGCTGTGTCAGAGATTAATTAAAAGACCAAGTTTACTGGACAATGTTAAGTCCATTTAAGTTTGAGGATCGTAAATTTAAAGTTAAACCAGTCAGTCAATTATGTGATTGGTTTTTTAAATTTTTTTCCCAACAGAGGTCAGTTGCCTCTGAGTTGCAAAGAAGTTGGGTTCAACATGCACTGGGGTTTTGGCTTTTGAGTTCACTGGACAGAGAGATCAAGGTATGTTTTGAGGGGCTTCGCAAAGGAGCAATTGTTTTAATAGGTTATAGAACCAATTTGGGAATGGAAGGAAAGAGAAGGTGAAAGCAGATTGTAAGAGATAGTGTGAAAGTTTGAGATTGGAAATCTGAATTAGATTAAAAATTGTTACAGTGATGAAGAAAAGCTGAGAAAGAAATTAATACTTGATTCATAATATGTGAAAAAGGAAAACATATAAAGTAAAAGAGCTGGAAGGATAGAAAATAGTGATAGTTATTTGAAATGTAGTAGGGGCTTGCTTATGAGGAAATTAAATCCTTATTTAAGGAATGAACTTGTGTTTTCAAAAATTTCCCTGTGCTGTTTATGTGAAGAGATAGTACTCACTTTGGGGAAGACCTCATTTGTTTTGGGAGGACTCACTGGATGACCCCTACTTACTATGGATTATGTGCATTATGTATTATATAATTAGTGTGTGTTGTGCTCTTCCAGTCTCTAAGACAACTAGATCATATTTTCTCTTCCCTCTTTTCCCCCAGCTTTAGTCCCACTCTCAGCTGGAAATCTTCCTTCACATCTCACTGAGAAAATTCAAGGCTGAATTAGTTTTCTAGGGCTGCCATAATAAATGTAGGAGTCTTTTACGTGAACAACCATGCTATTCTGGTGGCTTGGCCATCACTACTTTCCCAATGCCTACCATTTTATAGGGCTGGTCTCTGGGGAAGAAGAGAGATCAGGGTTTTTTTGTTGTTTGTTTGTTTTTTGGGACAGAGCCTCAAGCTGTCACCCTGGATACACTGCCGTGGCATCACAGCTCACAGAAACCTCCAATGCCTGGGCTCAAGCGAGTCCCTTGCCTCTGTCTCCCAAGTAGCTGGGACTATAGACACCCGCCACGATGCCTGGCCATTTTTTGATTGCAGCCGTCATTGCTGTTTGGCGGGCCTGGGCTGGATTCGAACCCGCCAGCTCAAGGTATATGTGGCTGTCGCCCTAGCCCGTTGAGCCACAGGCGCTAAGCCGAGAGATCAGTTTTAAAAGCCACTAAAGAACTTCCTGGAGAAAATAGTTCTTCCCTTCTGTTTCAGTCCTGGTGCCCTAGAAGCAGACTTTGAGCTTTGATTCTTATGTACAGTTATTTATCAAGGATGTACTCCCAAGAGAAACTAGTATAAGAACAAGAGAAGCCAGAAGGAAAATGGGAGGAAACCAAGCAAAGTCCCAGCCTCAGCTGAACACACAGCAGAGCTCTGGAATGTATGGTGGACTCCTGTTATTTACAATAGTTGTGTTTATAAAGAGGCTGTGGACACTGAATTGGTGAAACTGATCCATTTCTCCTAAAGAAAATACAAAGCAAGTTTCCTTCAAGTCTTTGGTCACTGACAGCTGATTAATATACAATCTTGTTTTATGTGTGTTTCTGTTTTCAGGCACCTTATTTAATAGGTATCTTTGATTCATTAACATTGAACTCACAGGCTCGGCACCTGTGGCTCAATGGGCTAAGGCGCTAGCCACGTACACCTGAGCTGGCGGGTTCAAATCCAGCCTGGGCCTGCCAAACAACAATGACGGCTGCAACCAAACAATGGCCGGGCATTGTGGCGGGCATAGTCCCAGCAACTTGGGAGGCAGAGGCAGGAGACTCGCTTGAGCCTAGGAATTGGAGGTTGCTGTGAGCTGTGATGCCACAGCACTCTATCTAGGGTGACAGCTTGAGGCTCTGTCTCAAAAAAAAAAAAAAAAATTGAACTCACAGATGACAGCATTGTAACCCCTGCTTGAACAAAGCTTACCTAATGCATGTATTTTCTCCATGAGCGCATCATAGTTTTCTCATACTTAGCAACACTACGCAGCACTTCAGCATTACTCTTGGGGGCCACTTTAAATAGCAAAATCAACAAACAGCACAACAATGGGAAAAAAGCAACACTAAATAGACCTCAAAAAGGATACTTGTTATGAGAGTTGAAACAAAAAGGCGAGAAGGGTATCCTGTTCAGCCTCAGGTGTGGTTGTATACTCCATTTTTTCCCTTACTCTGAATATGTGCAAAGTGACAAGGAACATAGCAGGCATATTGATTTGGGGTTACAAATAAGTTGTAGTGCTTAAGTAAATTAGCAAATACAGAATCTGTGAATAATGAGAATCGACCATAAATGCCCTATGAGTTTGTCCCTCCTATAGGCTATCATAGCCCTGCACCAGGCATCCATCCAGCATTGGTGAAGGCCTGCAGGGCAGTGCACAGAGGGGCAGGAGTACAGTCCCAGGCTTCTGGCTCTCTGCACCTGCATCCGGACAAAGTGGCTCCAGCCGCCCAAGGGCAGCCCTCCAAAGAGAGTTTTAACGCAAGCCTTACAAACAAAGCTTACAGACAAGGAAAAAGGAATCCAAAGACTTGTAGGCAGAGCAGACAGTGTCCATGGCTTGATGCTCTGTGGTTCAAGTCACAGGAACATGACTGATGGGTGGGGAAAGTCCTCAAAGAGAGAAGGGGAAGTCTGCACAGCTGGCCAGGCTCACAGGGACTAGGACAATGTGTGACCCTGGGTCCAGGCGTCAGTGCTGTTAAAATGACTAGTACATTGGTTGTGTCCATGGCTACAATGCCATCTCTGACAGAAGGGACCCAAATCCTGTTCCCATGGACCTCCTCAGGCCTACCTAATCCAGTGCCTTATATTCAGTGAATGTTTGGGGGAAGAATACAGGTAACAAACATCACCCCTAATCCCAGAACCCAGGAAGATTCCACATTAATCCCTGGGGATTTGCTCTGGCTATGGAGGGGCTAGAAGCTCTGCCCTCAAATGTCATCTGGCCTAAGGTAAAGTAATCATTTTAAGGGCTGTGGGCAGTCTGATGGCTCTGTAAGGAGCCAGTCTTTTATGCACTGGCTGTCATTATTGCAATCAGGGGAATCTGGTTGTAAAGAAAAATAAGTTTGTTTGCTTTTTTGTTTTTTTTTTTTTGTTTTTTTTTTGCAGTTTTTGTTTTTTCACCGGGGCCGGGCTTGACCCCACCACCCCCAGTATATGGGTCCTACGGGGCCGGTGCCCTACTCCTTGAGCCACAGGTGCTGCCAGAAAAATAGTTAACCCCCCCCTTTGCTACTAGCCCTCAAAACTGTACTGTCCGAGAGTTGTGTGTCTGAGGAAAATGTATATGTAGGTACTTTGTCCAGGGGCATTATAGACTAAATTGTCCCTGGCTGCCAGCATTCATATGTTGAAGTCCTAACCCCCAGTAGCTCAGAAAGTGGCTGTTTTTGAAGACAGGGTCTTTAAAGTGGTCATTAAGGCAGCAATTTTCAACCAGTGTGCCATGAGAGAATCTTAGGTCTGCCATGAAAATTTTTAAAGATCATTAATTAAATTATTTCTGGAAGAAGTTCAAAGCACAGTAAGTATATTTCTTTTTAATCAATGTAATTTAAATGTGCTGCGAAAGTTTATAGGTTCAAGTGTGCTGTGAGATAAAAAAGGCTGAAGAATGCTGCATTAAGGTAAAAAGAGGGAATTAAGGGGCAGTGCCTTGTGGCTCAAAGGAGTAGGGCACCAGCCCCATATGCCAGAGGTGATGGGTTAAAACCCAGCCCTGGCCAAAAACTGAAAAAAAAAAAAAAAAAAAAAAAAAGGAATTAGGATGGGTCCTAATCCAATGACAGATGTCCCTGTAGGAAAAGGAAATTTGAACACAGACACAAAGAGAAGGCAGATGATGTGAACAGACAGGAAAAAGACAGCCATCTATAAGCTGAGGAGATAGGCCTGGAGTAGTCCTTCCCTCATGGCCCTCAGAATGGAATTGGACTTGGATTTGAGCTTGGACTTCTGGCGTCCAGAACTGCAAGAACAAATTTCACTATTGAAGTACCCCAGTCTGTGGAACTCTGGAAGGGTAGTCTGAACAAAGCAATACAGGCAGTTACTCCTGAAACCGAAGAAGAGAATAGGCACTACCTCCCACTGGAAAGAAGTCTTTGGAGTGTCAAAGTCCACCTTCATGGCTTCTACCCCTGATATTGTTCTTGACCCAACTCAGGCTTTGGGAGAGTTGTTGCTGGTTGTTGCAGACTATTTATTGAAGGCTGTACCCAAGGTGAAATCAGCATTAGTCCTTTTTGGTAGAAGGGGCTGGTTTTCCTAGGAAGTAGGCATGGAGATTTTTAACAGCGGAGGGCTTTTGTGCTTGGTGGTTCCCATTTGCCCTTCTAGGTCCACTTTCCACCCTCCTTCACTCTGCTGTGCTCACAGGGATCAAGAGTATTCCCTAGCTGACCAGCTTTCAATGGGATCCACTGACTGGAGGCACTGGCAAGCAATCAAAGAGCCAGAGGAGCATGAAGATGAGCACTTAACTGAGATTCCTCTTTCCTTAGGCGGATAGTATGTGCAGAGGCCTGTGCCATTTTGTTCTTCCTCTGCATTCCAGTAACTTCCTGCTCTGCCATTGGAGGGGGGGGTGGTGAGGGCCCCCCTCTTTGCTACTAGCCCCAGCGTGTCTCACCTTTGATCTCCACTTTTCCCAACGCTGCTCACTACATTGTAAATAGTCTTTCTTGCATTCTTGCCAATTACACAGTCTGAGGGTGCCATCTACATCTCACAGGGGGCCCTCCCAGACAACAGACCGAGAACAGAACTTCTGAGACAGAAGTAAGACCAGGGAATGGGGTGTTCTGAGAAAGATTTATTTTACCTTGGACTAGAAAGAATAATTATACTGAATGGACAAGTTAAACATTTTCTCACAATTCCTTTCAACTGCCCAGACCCTGTGGTAGCAGTGTAGTGACCAAAGGAAGCAACAGGAAACAGCTGCCTAGGGGGTGACTCATGGATGTGAGGCAATTATCTTTACTCCACACAAACCACAGCCCAGGGAGCTTTGAGGGAAGATGTAGTGACAAATGTTATAAGTGCTTGTACCTTTGCCCCCATCCTCATGGTTATTCTGATGTAATTAAGAAGAGATTAATAGACTTGGGGGGGAAGAGAATAGCAATAATCATTTCTACATTTACTTTGCACATGGATTTTCTTGTCTACTTTTTATAACAACTATATTTAGTAGAAATTACTATTATACCCATATTAGAGCTAATAAAATACTCAATTGAGAGAAATTAAATAACTTGCCAAGGTCACCCAAATCTTTTGGGCTCCTAAGTCCAGGCTTTTAAACCTCTCAGAAATTGACTGGGCATGGTGGCTCACGCCAGTAATCCTACCATTCTGGGAGGCCAAGGTGGGTGGATCACTTGAGCTCAGGAATTTAAGACCAGCCCCAGCAAGAGTGAGACCCTATCTCTACTAAAAATAGAAAAATTAGGCTTGACGCCTGTAGCTCAGTAGTTAGAGCACCAGCTCTCTCTATATATATATACACAGGGGCTGAGTGTTCAAACCCAGCCCAGGCCTGCTAAACAACATTTACAACAACAAAAAAGCCAGGTATTGTGGCAGGTGCTTGTAGTCCCAGCTACTTGAGAGTCTGAGGCAAGAGAATCACTTAAGCCCAAGAGTTTGAGTTTGCCGTGAGCTGTGACCCCACAACACTTTACTGAGGGCAATATAGTGAGACTCTGTACCCCACAAAAAGAAAAATTAGCCAGGTGTGGTGGCACACACCTGTAGTCCCAGCTACTTGGGAGGCTGAGGCAAGAGGATCACCTGAGCCCAAAAGTTTGAAGCTGCTATGAGCAATGACGCCATGGCACTATACCCAAGGCCACAGAGACTCTCTCAAAAAAAAGTAAAGAGGCTCGGCACCTGTGGCTTAACGGGCTAAGGCGCCAGCCACCTCAGCTGGCAGGTTCAAATCTAGCCCGGGCCCGCCAAACAACAATGATGGCTGCAACCAAAAAATGGCCAAGCATTGTGGCGGGCGCCTGTAGTCCCAGCTACTTGGGAGGTGGAGGCAGGAGAACCGCTTGAGCTCAGGAGTTGGAGGTTGCTGTGAGCTGTGATGCCACGGCACTCTACCTAGGGCGACAGCTTGAAACTGTCTCAAAAAAAAAAAAGTAAATTATACAATAAAATTGCAAGTTCACCTTTCCTCCTTTCTGCTGGCTAGAAGGTGAGTTACCTTCCTAGTGAGGTAGGAACCATATGCAAGGATGGTAGGCCCACAGAAGAGAAGGTGAAACACAATACATGCTTATTCTTGTGTTTAATGCTATTTTCAGTGAGATTCATACTAAACTCTGTGGAAGGTGCTGATGAGAGAAGATACAAAGTCCTAGCCTTACAGCCAGGCTGGTAGGAAAGATAGATGAATCACGGAAAAGTAAACAATGGAGTGGAAAGTACAGGAACAGAAGCACAAAGCAGAGAGAGGGAGAAGGCAGCACTGCACAGCAGAGCTCCCTGGGGCTTTCTGCGTCCCACGCAACAGCCTGACTTAGGCTATATGGCTAACACTGCCAGTGTAGCGTGTCAGGAGCAGAAGGGCAGTCTCTCACCGGCTGAGGACAGGGCTGACAGTGTGGATAGCACGTCCTGGGGCAGCTAACACACACCCATAGTATAACACACTTGTCTGTTTTAATTACACAAAAACCTCAAGTGTCTAAGTCCCCAAACCTCAATGCCCTCCAAAGCCCATCCCGACCTTGAGATAACCAGCCACTGTTAACAACCTGCTGTGTATTATTCCAGAAACTTAAATATATCTCAAGACCTTGTCCCAGGATTTCTGCACATTCCTAGAGCCTGGCTTGCTTCTCCAGTAGGATTCAGTCTCCTTTTCTCTGTCATGTATGTCCTGCCTTAAGCCTAATTTTGTTCACACTGACAGTAACTTGGAGAAATTATTAGTTGTCAAACTTTGATGGCATTCTGCACAGCACCACTGAGAATCAGAGGAGACTATTCCGACAGCTAACACTGTCTCCTTGCACCAGGTGAGGGCCTAAGTGCTCTGTGTTTTCACTTATTTGATCCCTCAACAACCTAGTGAGGTAGGTAAATATGTCACAAAAGAGAAAACTGAGGCACAGCATAGTTACATAACTTGCCCCAAACCAGTTAGTAAATGGCAGAGCCAGGATTTAACCTATTTAACTCTGTGCTCTTAGCCTTTTTACACTGTGGAATCTAACAGGCTAGAATGAAGACTCTTACAGGATCAAAGGCAAGTCACAAATACAAGTTCTGCTTGTCCTCTCCTAGACCTCAATGTGCAGCAGAGGATGAGGCAAGAGGAATTGAATAGCTTGCATGCAAGAAGACCTACAAGGCTCAGGATAACTCCTATTACAATGCCAAAGCACGGTTTCAGGCCTCAGATTCCACAGAAACATGAATGAACGTGGCCAGCTACACCCTCCTTCCTTGCCCTGGCAGAAGTAGGTCTAGTGCCTTGTGAGATGTGGAATGGGTTCAGAGAAGAGAGCGAGGCCTTACCAGTCCAAAAGGGTAAGAGCAAAATCTGTGAAGATTAGGGGATGGATGGGCAAGCTGCAATTGGAGGTCTAGCACTCTGGGAGGCTGAGAAAGGTGGTAGATTATTTGAGCTTAGGAGTTTGAGACCAGCCTGAGCAAGAGCGGTCGGTTGTTGTGGCGGGCACTGTAGTCCCAGCTACTCGGGAGGCAGAGGAAGGGAATTGTGTGAACCCTGAAGTTTGAGGTTGCTGTGAGCTATGATGCCATGGCACTGAACCCCAGGGCAACTGAGACTCTGTCTCAGAAGAAAAAAAAAAAAAAGAAATTGGAGGTCTTGGTTAGTGGGTCAGTGGAGTTAAGCAGTGGATCCCATGTCAAAGGTGAGAGGACAGTGTTGTGATATACAACATGCAAGACTCCTCCAGGACACCCAGAAATATCAGAAGGATAGCTTCTGGAATAAGAGCATAGGTGAAGGTCAAATACTATTTCTTACTGTTACTGTGAACCTTTTGTCCCAGGTTATATTCAGCTTAACAAAAATGTAGGGAATTTATACAAATTACTTTCTACTTATAGAGCCTTAATTTTCCTTTTTCCAACTCAGGCATAGAAGGACCATGAATTTATACCAGGCATGATGGCTTGTGCCTGTAATCTCAGCTCCTTAGGAGGCTGACTGAGAGCAGGAGGACCTCCTGAGGCCAGGGGCTTGAGACCAACCTGGGCAACATAGCAAAACCCTGTCCATTAAATGAATATGAATTTACCAAATTTTAGAACAAGCACTTTAACAAGTATAAATGTGTTCTGGGGACAGAAGCTGGGAATAACCTAGACAAGGAAAAGAGAATGGGCAGCCCAAAAGTGGATGAGGACGTGGATAATGAGTATTTTGCAAGACTCTGGAAGGCAGCACCGCAGTATTGGACATGATGAGCAGAACAGTATTTTTCTCCTTCTTTATCTTGGCCAATCCACTAACACAGCAGAGGGGCAGAAGATGGTAGCAGGATACAGCTTCCATGTGGTAGGGCAGGAGCGGAGGGAGCACACTGGCCATGGCTAGACGGTGAGAGGTCACCATGCTGGCCTGTGGGGCCATAGCCATGTGTGGTGTGTCTAGGTGGGCGGAGACTTTGGGAATCCACATTTGGTTCATGTATTGTAACAGCACTTCTCAAAAGTCACTTGTTTACAGCGCATGTTCTTCACTACAAGGTGAGCACAATTCTAGAAGATGACCAGTGTTTTTTCAGTGTGCCCAGCTTCTGGGAAAATAGAGACTTAAAAGTTAGCTAAGTGGCTCAGTGCCCATAGCACAGTGGTTACGGCGCCAGCCACATACAACAAGGCCAGCCCTTGGCCAGCTTAACAATAACAACTGTACAAAAAATAGCTGGACGTTGTGGCGGGCACCTGTAGCCCCAGCTACTTGGGAGGCTGAAGCAACAGAATTGCTTAAGCCCAAGAGTTTGAGGTTGCTGTGAGCGGTGACACCACAGCACTCTACCGAGGGGTACATACTGAGAATGTCTAAAAAAAAAAAAAAAATTAGCTAAGTTACAGAACATTTCTACAAGAAATTATATTTTCAATACCAAATGGGTGGTGCCTACAAAGAAATTTTTAGAACACAAACCATGAGGGTGTATGCCTTCTTAATAAAAGTATACAATTAACTAGAGAAAAACAATTCAGAAGAAATAGTCTCTAGAGATATTCCACAGTCTCTTGATTAAAATCTTAATTTTTATTAGTGTAAACCTAGAAATGTTATTTACCCTTGGTTTCATCTGTAGAATATGGAATATAGGACCTGTCTCATTGGACTACTGGGAGAAGAAATAAAATATTACTTGTATACAGTAAATACTTCAGTGGAATAAAGATAATGAGGGGTTCGGTCTCAATCCTTGCCTGTAGCATAATACTTGGTTCCTCCTATTCTAAAATAATTGGTGATTATCAATATCCCACAATGGTATATATATATATATTTTTTTTTTTTTGGAGACAGAGCCTCAAGCTGTCACCCTGGATAGAGTCCTGTGGCATCGCAGCTCTCAGCAACCTCCAATTCCTGGGCTCAAGCAAGTCGCTTGCCTCCGCCTCCCAAGTAGCTGGGACTACAGGCGCCCGCCACAACGCCCAGCCATTTTTTGGTTGCAGCCGTCATTGTTTGGCAGGCCTGGGCTGGAATCGAACCCACCAGCTCAGGTGTACGTGGCTGGCGCCTTAGCCAGCTGAGCCACAGGCGCCGAGCCTCACAATGGTATATTTTCGTAGTGACTCACTGCTTGTTGCAAACATAGAAATTCAGGCTAAAGGTCAAAGGAGAGTAGCTCCTGATAATTTCACTGTAACAGATGAGCTTTTGGGAGGTAAACATCTCACAGATTTACAAATAGCGTGGATTTTTACAAAAGATTTCTTCAGGATTAGGTTTCAGTTAACTGTACAAAAGCATGCCAGTTGGAAGACAGAAGATGTAAATAATTTTGGAGGACACCAATGTAGCAGATGTCGCAGTGTATGTAAGCATGTCCTCTGGCATCCTTATCCTTTCCCAGGTAGTAAGGGAAGGAAGAGCATGATCTTTGGTCCTTCAGGTCACCTAGTTTCTATGACTTGGCACTCAGATACTTCTCAAGCCTGGACACCCTGCCCACTCCAGTCTCTCTCCTAGGCTTCTCCTTTGCCCTGGAAATGTTGCCCACAGGACTCCTTCCTCCTTGGTCTCTGGCTTCTCTCTCATCCCTCCAAGGGCAGATGTTCTTCTCACCCATATCATCCCTGACCCATCTCTCAGACCCTGGTCTAAAATTGAGCTGATCCTCTCAGAGCATGCACTGAGACTTCTACCTACACCAGCCAGGCCACCTGGCCATGCCCACTCCCCTCCCTGTCCATCTCATATGAGCCTCGAGGCCTGGGACTTGGTTCTGCTCATTCCTGGGGCAGTAGCACCAGAACAGTGCCTGGTGTACTACAGGCAGAGCAGCGAGGGCTCCAGAATGTGCATCAGTGAGCGTCCACTCGTCTCTGCAGCGCAGCCTCCTACCCATTACCTGTCTGCATTCTCCCCTCTCTTTCAGCAATAGCTCTTCCCCAGGAATACAACTAAACAGAGTAAGAAGACGTACTGCTTTTCACATTTAAGTTTTCAGAAGAAGTAAGGAACATAAGCACAGCATGTTTTTTCACATTCTCAAATAATTTACCAGGGTTCAATAAGCATAAAAAGGGAACAAAGTCAGGATTGGATATAGAATTCAGATTTTTCTTTCAAAGACACATTTTATATAACTTCCAACATTTATACTTTTAAACAAATTGAGCAAAAAATACACCGAGTGCAAAATAAATCAAAACAGAAGTAATACAATTTTAATTTCAATATTTTAAAATACAGAAATTGGAAAGTAAGAATACCAAATACAACTTTAAACAAGTCACTTGTCCTCCCCTATAATGTAAGCTACTCAAAGACTTATAAATTTTAAACAAAACAGAAACAAAATAAATACTGTACACTTTCCCTGCCTGCAGGCAAAAGATGGGAAATACTGTTATGAATCGAAAAAAATTGCTCTTCAAGCTTCAGCATCCCACTTCCCAGCCACACCCCATTCCACTGTCACACGGCGGGCTTCCACGCTGAAAGAACCCACGTGTGCACACACACTGCCTATACAAACAGATGACACAACCCCGCAGACACCCCAAACAAGAAGGAGAAACAGTCACCTTGGACTGTGGGCGTAAAAGTCAGTAAGGAAAGTCAGTCAGGCTAGCAAAACATTACTACAAAACTAGTAAATACATAGCCAACAACTGTCCTCTTTTCAAATTTCACAGATTAAAAACCTCTAAAACCAATACTATCCCTTCCCATCACCCTCCCTAAAAAAAAAAAAAAAAAACCAACTTGCTGAAGCACTGGCAAAGTTAGACATTTCACAGTAAATGTGAAAGTTCATTATTATATTATCTCTTAAAATGAACCTTTTCACCCTCTTTCCACAGCATGAAACTGTTATGGCTTAATTTATATTAAAAGTAGAAAAGTCTTTTCTGAAGGAAACACAGCTTGCATATGCATTTCCTGATCAGTGCTATTTCATACCTAACAACTGCATGACGTGCTTTTGCAGTCAGAAGCTGTTTGGGGAGAAGTTGAGGTTATAGCTTTTGATTCAGTCTAACCATAAACTGTAAGGCCCTTAGTTTGGTTTAGGTTTCTTTTGCAAGATAAAATAACCTTAGGGTTCACTTAGCAAGTTACACCTCAGGTCCCTGACTATAATGTGGAAAATGTATGCATGCTTTGTAAAAATAAAAGGTTATTTATGAATCTGAGGAAAGAAATGATTCTAGGCAAGGAGACAACTCCCCATTATATATTACATTTAATGCTGGTAATTTTTACCAACCAATACCCACGAAAGAAACATAAGATTATGTCTGGGTTATTTTATTCCTGCAAAACATTATATATTCCAGCACTTAAGATCATTGTTTTGGTGAAAAATCTTGAGGAAAAATAGCTGACATTTTTGAAAAGGAAATGGCCAAAATAAAACTGGAGACAAGTTTTATCTTGAGAGTTAAGTTCTGTTGATGACTGCTTTCTGAAATGAAGAAAAGTGAATTTGGAACATCACAGGTCTTGCATAGGTAAGCTACTTGGAGGTCAAGGGCTACGCAGTAGCCAGGGTTTATCAGTGAAACAGTGCAGAGTAGATAAATGTGTTAGAAAAATCACTGAATAGTTTCAAAAAGGTTTTAACAAAAATGTATAATGTTGTACTTGTTAAGACAAAGCCTTAGGACACTAGAAAGGGCACCAAGGGTGAGAGGCAGAATCAAAGGGTATTTCAAATAAGTATTTTCTCCTTTCAATAAAGAGGAAAAATACTATGGAAGAATAAAATCACAGTCAATCACAATAAGCTAATTGCTTGGAGACAGGCATTTGCTTCCTAATGACCTTAATTTTTAAAAATTTATGTAGGGATGTCAAATATTTGACTTACGGCAGGATGTCCACTGAAAAAATTGAAATGAGGGAAGGCTGTAGTTTCTAGTAAGGCTATATATAGTATTAAGACTACATTACGTTCAACAGCAATATAGTGAGCAAATTAATTCTTCCCTTCTCTCCACCAGTAAGCACTTCAGCACCAACCACCAGAGGACAAGCAGAGTCTGCACAGCCCCAGGGGACAGTGCAGGAAGCAAAGGTATCAGAGGTCCCAGACTGTGTCCCAGGCAAATAACTGCCCTCTCTGGGTTTTATCTGTCTCCCTTATTTCTGAGTAACATTCTTTTTCTAGGATAAGGATCTGAAGTTCAACTTTCTCAAGATTGCTTTAGATGCAGTCTAGGGACATTAGGAAAGGACTGGTGAGCTGCCAGCTTTTCTTTATGGAGAGAAGAATTAGTTTAATATTTAATAAGAAAAATGAATTTTTGATAGTTACTTGTAGTGGTAGCACACTGGGTCATACAATTATTCCATAGTGTATAGTGTGATCACTACAGGCAGCATCTTTTGAAAATGGCTAAAGGAAACTTTTCTGCTGAAGCTATGCCATGGAGCCTCCCTTCCTACACTACTACCGTGCCTTCTCTAAGGGCAAGCTGCCGCTTCCATCCCACAGCTATCTTTGTCATTCCCATCTTTCTAACCCCCTTATTGTTTTCCCTAGTTCACCGGGTAGCTGCTAGCTAAATCATCTTAGATTCATCTAAATCATCTTAATTCCATACTTATTTCCCCTTTGTCTAGAACAAGTATGCTCAATCTGTGGGGAATTTCCTAATTCCTCTTTGAGAGAAATTTAAAGCTATCTTTAAATTACTTCAAGTCACCTTAACATACTTGAGTATAAACAGTCTTACTTTCTTATCTTGTTTCTTTTTCTTTCATTTTAAGCATGGAATCTGATCTTAAATTCAGCACCCTGTTAGAGATTCTTGAGATTTTTAAAGTAGTAGGCCCTGGGCATATATTTGATATGAAATAAATTTTGTGAATAATAGCAGTTTTCATTTTTAAATGGATATAAAGGTATAGTCATTATCAGCTGTAACTTAACTAATAATAAATTATAAGTGTGATGTTTTAATAGACTATGAAATGCTTTCCTATGTGTTTTTCTTAACTGGTTATCATAATAAGCATTATAATCTAAACATACAAATGAGAAAACTAAGACTCAGAAAGAATAAATGACTTATTCAACAAGGTCACACAACTGAGGTACATAAATGCAAGAACATGGACAAAGAGCTAGGTCTTCTGCTTCCTTCCATACCACACTATGCCCCAGTATTGCCATATTAAATTACTAACTTTTGACATTTTTTTTAAGTTTTGAAAAAGAACTCAGGCCTTTGTTTTACTTTCACTTCTACAGTGGCATATCTTGGTTGAAAATAATAAAATTATGCTAGTTTTATTTTTATAAGTGGCCTCTCTTTTGTTAACGTTTGCTTAGAAGTGAAAGTAATACTGCTAATTTTCTGGAGAAGATAATTTCAAGTGCAGACTACAACTGCAACTTTATATCCTCCCCCCGCCCACAGTACTAACTAGTGCTGGGCAAACAGTAGATGTCTGATAAGTAACTGTTGATCTCATATGAATAAATACAGTAGAGTACATTGAAAAGGCAATAATTAAGATTATTTTTAAAAGAACAGTATTTAAGCTAAGTAATTAGTGATAAGGATGAGCTTATTCCTCTTGGAGTTTATGATTTCAGTAAATTCTGTATGCTTTAAAATGAACTGATATTTATGAAGTTTAATGTATTTCTAGGATACTGAACTACTCTAAACTGCCAGCTTATATTGTTTACATCATCCATCAATATTGAAGAGCATAATATTGTGTGGTGTTGTGAATTACAGTACAGTGGATCCCAGGTTAAGTGCTACTTATTTGGTTAACAGTATAGGAAGATTATCATCTACTATTACTATTAAACTTGCATACATCAAACCATAATTATTTTACATATTTGTATTTGCTCACAACTGGCTAAATGCTATCATTGCTGTCTTCTTAAGCTGTGGTGTCTGTATGGTAGTACTGTTTAGCAATGGGACAAAAGGAAAGACAGAAGGTTGTCTATCACTGTCGAGCCCAGATACTGGCAGCAGTTACCGCAAAGTACAGCCACTTTCAGGAGATAAAGGGACCAATCACAGCCAAACTTTACAAAAGGTTTGACTAGGAACATTGTTTGATCAGTGGCTGAATTTCCACCAATTCAGAAAAAGACATGTATTCTGTTACAGTGTTTATATTACCATGCTGGAAGTTTTCTAATTTAATCAGTCAATGGGCTAAAACTGCCAAAGTGAATCAACAGTACCTTCACTTAAAAATTCCACATTACTAGCTACTCAAAATTAGTATTTATTAGCCTAAGTACATAGGGTGAATACTGGCCACAATTTTAATTCATAAAAATAAATTGTTTTAATTTATATGGCTAAAGGAATAGAGGATAATAAAAAACATTTAGAGTTATGAAAAAAGTAAAGAAAAAACCACCCCACATTATAATGTTACTGGAAAAAGAACTCATAGCTCTTATTTAAACCAAAATAAAAACATGTGTACTGCAACACCAGAAAAGGGTCTACGGAAAACCAAGACATCACAATAATATACTGTGTGGGAAGGTACAGCAATCAAACTCAAATGTCAGAATTGGGACATCCTGAGAAAAAACTGCCGATGACTGACTCTACCCATTTCTTCACTAGTTTTTGGCATGGTGTAGACAGGATTTAATTTAGGCCATTTATAGACACTGAGGATTTCCATAACAATCCTTCCTGGTACTAGATGACATTCAGACTTTGGTCCACTCACTCTGGACCAAAAAGGCTAATTGATAAGCTACTTCACATTTATCCCATAAAATTTTAGAGTGGAGACAGAGTAAGAAATATTTCTCATTGAAAATATACATTTGAATGCAATCATAAAAGATGATGGTATAGTTTTTTCCTTTTTTTTTTTTTTTTAAGCAATTCAAGTGATACTTAAAACAGGAAAGAAAGTCCTGCTACCTTGCAGAGTAAAAAAAATTCATAATATGGCCATATTTCTTCTCCATAAAAATAAAATTTATCCTATTTGCCTATATTTTCTTAATAGGAACCTGTAAAATGCTCTGTTGTCAAACCTGGGAACATTTCTAGCCCACTCTCAGAAATTACTTATTTTTATGTCATGGGAGAAAAAAAAACTATTACAAGCAACTGAAAACTGGCATTTAGTAAAAATTGTCCATAAAGGAGATAAATGACTAAAGTTCAACCAGATACTTAACCTCAATATGAACTAGTCAAGTTAGGATAGATGGAAGAAACTGCAAAAAGCACCCATTTTACTCTAAATCTGTATCTTAAATAATTTTTAGAAGGTTAAAAAATAAAAACTGTAAACACACACACGCATACACAGAGGATCTCCAACATGCTTGCTTCTGTACAACTTAATATAGTATAATTCTATTATAGTACGGCTTACTATGCAGATTTGAATATCCTACATTAAATCATATTTTCCAACAAATTAGGTAGAGAGAATAAAAGCATTGTAAGATATAACCTTTGCCGCAGGTGTTGGTCCTGTTCACCAACACTAGCTGCTATAGTTACACATGTATTTGGAAAAACTACAAACATGACAATTTAACCAAACTTATAATACTTTTCCCACAAGTAGGAAAAAAAATATTAAAGCTGTTTTCTTTGGGACCCAGATATGATCAGCAGAAATGAAAATGCAAGAAGCCTATTTTTTATATTTAGAAGAAAATCACAATGTCAAAGGAAATGAGAAATGAGGGATCTTTTATGGAGTTCTTACACATTGGTTATAAAAATGTTTCCCTGCAAAGAGAATAGTCTTGTTGGGTCATCACAAAATCACGGGAGTGCAGAGGGAAGGTGGGATATAAGGTAATCAACCTGGATAACAGTATGCACCTTGGATGTTAGCAAAAGCGAAGCTAATAGCTTATAAAAAACACATGAAATATATAAAATAAAATGATTTTCATATACATCTTAATTTAAAATAATTAATGCATCAAATCCCTGTTTAAGACTTTAACCTGAATATCAAATTTAAGAGTCCAGACTAATTACTGTTACCGTGGCTCTTCCCCACATATAACACACACACTATCAAAAATAATTTAAAAACCTTCACATTCTTAAATCTAAATTAGTGAGATATTTCTCCAGAAATCTTCCAAATAAATAACTTTAAAAAAGAAAGAATTTATAAGCTGTTAACTTTAAAAAAAATCTGTTAAATAAATTATTGATAATTTTTATCCTACCACTGAAAATAAATCAAGACACTACCAACCATAAAATGAAATTCAAGCCCTGACAAGAGACCCTTTCCAGTTCAAGGTCTCTTTTTAAGGTTCTACCCTCCTTCTTCCTCTCCCCCACCAGGTCCAAAATGGTTATTGCTGAGTGGGTGTGGCACAGTGAAAATGCAGCATCAGGTTCATTCTATTCTTCAGGCAGTGTTCTTACTGTACACGCAAACCGCTCCAGGCAGGGGGACTGTGGAAGCACCAGGCTCCTGCACCCCCAAGACTGGTCTCCAAAGGGAAAAGTGGCTGCAACAGCAGCTCTGTCACACAAAGAAACGTGCATGGCCATTTCTGTTCAACTTAAGAATCTTCCCAAGACGTTGTTTGGCTGTTGCCATTCCTTTTTTGGGGCGTTTACCTATAAAACACCAACAACAGTGTAAATAATAATGAAAAGTACATCTGGCAGACAGCACCTGGACTAGATTTATACTAGTTGAAGATTATGGAAAGTAACCACTATAAGTGTTCTCAATGGACAAAGTCATACTTCTAGACTTTCATCGTTTAAAACTTGTCCACCTCCTCACATTAGCATAAAGGTCAAACTCCTTCACTTGATTACAAGGTCATCCCACAGTCTAATCTCTGCCTAGCTCTCCAGCCTTACGGATCCTGCCTCAAACTTTGCTTTGGCAACAAAACTGAGTGCAATTTCACAAATACCTCCCATCCCACTTCTGCCATTTCTGCCCTGGCTCAAGTGCTCTCCCCTGCCTCAGAGCTGTCCATTCTGTCACTCTCTCCAGCTCAGCCTGGTTAACCCCTTAGCATCCTTTTATAGGGTCTGCTTCCTGACCTCAGAGCTGACGTACACATCCTTCTTTGTTCCCATTGTAGCCTGTGCATTCTGCATCATTGTGCTGTCCGTAATGCACTAGATGGTGAGCAACTTCACTGCAGAGACTACATCTACACCATCACACACAGAAATATACTTAATCTACAAATATGTAAGTTACCTTTTGTTGCCTGGTTGCTGATAGGTGGTGGATTTGATGCAGGTCTCTTGGTAGGGTGAAGGGGCACTGAAAAAGAAGTTTCACCAACTGGCCTTTCTGGGCTCAGACTGCCATTACTTATCTGGCATGCCCCTGAAATCAAGGTTGAATTCTGTATATACTTTCCATTCTGAAGCCCTGAGCCACTGCTGTCCGCATAATTCCGACTTTGTACCTTTTGACTGGTTTCTGATGAACCTTCTTTTTTGATGCATTTCTGGCTTCTACTTAGATCCTGGAAGAAGGAAGGAAATGAGCCTGAATTTTGAGGGGCTTAAGCAAAGTAAGGTATTTAAGTTCTCTATGCATTAGCAAAGTCAAGAGAAACAAGAAATAAACTACTAAATTTTGGTTTTCTTAACTTCCATTAGGCAGCAACAACCATCCTTTCAGGATGGTCATCTTAGTTCACACACCGAGCAGCTCTGAAGGATTCAAGTCTTGAAGCTGCTTCCTAACTTAAGTCAAAAAGAAAAAGGAGAGAGAGAAAATAATTTAAACAAGTTGAAATGCCCTGCCTGCCTTTACAGTGAGCATGTGCTATGAGGGCCTGAGAGGGAAGGTGTGGACTTAGGCTTCCATAGCATGCCACAGCTCCCTTATACCTCTCACAGTATAAAGTACTTTTTTTTTTGAGACAGAGTCTCAACTATGTCACTCTCAGTTGAGTACGTAGCATCATAGCTCGCAGGAACCTCAAACCCCTGGGCTCAAGAGATTCTCTTGCCTCAGCCTCCCACGTAGCTGGGACTACAGGTGCCTGCCACAACACCCGGCTTTTTTTTTGGTTGCAGTTGTCATTGCGGTTAGCTGGCCAGGGCTGGGTTCGAACCCACCAGCCTTGGTGCATGTGGCCAGCACCGTAACCACTGTGCTATAGGCACCAAGCCTAGAACCTAACTTCTTTAAGGTAAATCCTTACATCCAGAGCCCCTAGCTTAGTGTTTTCCCTTAACTACATACAACTCCTCTTTCAGTATCTTAAGACTATTGAGTAAACTTTCAGAAAAGAAAAAAAATGCTACTGACTAGTGAGTCTTCAAATCAAAGAGGGTCATGACCAGTGTAGTAAAAAAGAGAAAGGGGCTCGGCACTTAAAGCTCAAGTGGCTAAGGCGCCAGCCACATACACCACAGCTGGCCGGTTCGAATCCAACCCAGGCCTGCCAAACGACAATGACAACTACAATCAAAAAATAGCTGGGTGTTATAGCAGGCACCTGTAGTCCCAGCTACTTGGGAGGCTGAGGCAAGAGAATCGCTTAAGCCCAGGAACTGGAGGTTGCTGTGAGCTATGATGCCACAGCACACTACCCAGGGTGAAAGCTTGAGGCTCTGTCTGAAAAAACGAGAAAGGGGGCAGCCCCTGTGGCTCAAGAAGTAGGGCGCCAGCCCCATATACTGAGGGTGGCAGGTTCAAACCTGGCCCCGACCAAAAAAAAAAAAAAAAAGAGAGAGAGAGAGATAGAAAGGAACAGACTAGATGTGAAAAGGATACATTGCAATGTGATGCTTCACGAAACTAGTTTTAATATGTGTATATAGAGATATACATTATCATGTGTATAAAGAGATATAAAATATATCTCTGACTCTGTCATGACCAAGTAACTTTATCATGTGTATAAAGAGATATAAAATGTATCTCTGACTCTGTCATGACCAAGTAAGTTTCAAAATCAGTATTAAAGATAATAGCTTACTTTTAATACTGAATCCTATAATGCTAATAAAATAATAAACTTTACGGCCAGCTACAGTGAGACATTATAAAATCATATACTGAAAAAGTGAATTATATGAGTTAAAGGAATAACTTTTGACTCTGGAGTATATCCTTCTATTCAATAAAGAACTTATACTCACAAAGCCTTGCTTTAAAAAAAAAACTTGGCTGTTTTACTTCTTGTAAAAGTAATAGCTAAATATGTAGAAAATACAGATTAAGCCAAATAAAGGAAATAAAAAACACCCATAATTCCACTACTTAGAGGTTAATGATCTTACATACATATTTAGTTTGATGTCTAATTATCTTTTCTGCTTGTGTATATATATATATATATACACACACACACATCTCCTTCTCCAGGGTTTTAGTCTATACCTCCATCTCAACTCAGGACTCTAGAAGATGGCAAAATCTAAAGGCTCTTTTCACTTCTGCTGAGATCATTCCAATGCTATGAGAAAGCTTTATTCCCCACCAGGCGCAGTGGCTGATGCCTATAATCCTAGCACTTTGGGAGGCCGAGGCAGGTAGCTTACCTGAGCTTAGGAGTTCGAGACCAGCCTGAGCAAGAGTGAGACCCTGTCTCTAAAAATAGCTGGGCATTGTGGTGGGTGCCTGTAGTCCCTGCTATTTGGGAGAATGAGGCAAAAGAATCATTTGAGCTTAAGAATTTGAGGGTGCTGTGAGCTATGATGCCATAGCACTCTACCACGTGTGAAAAAGTGAGACTCTGTCTAAATAAATAAATAAGAGTTTTGATTCCCTTTGGCTGCTATTTTCCAAGGTTTGCAGCAAAAGGTTATAACACTTTCCTTATTTGGTGCTGCTGGTCAAGTTTTGGTTTTTTAAAAATACTATTTCTGGTTCATTTTTTTTTTGGTGTAAGCATTAATATGCTGGGATCCTAAAACATCTAGTTTTCATCTCTTAAAGCAGAGGGTTCTGCTGGACTTATGGATAGTCTTGAGGCTGGGGTTGGGGTGCTGGTAGCAGCACAAACCATGAAAAAATGTAAGCAAAAGTCAGTATTTATGATGAACATTTTCCTCAAAAGAGAATCTGTAACTTTCATCAAATCCTCAAAGAAACTTAGTATCTAGAAATGTTCAAGAAATAATGTCAGGCTCCGTGCAGTGTCTCACACCTGTAATCCCAGCACTTTGGGAAGCTGAGATAGGAGGAATGCTTGGAGCCACGAGTTTGAGACCAGTCGGGACAACACAGCAAGACCTAGTCTCTACAAAACATAAAAAAAACTAGCTGGGCATGATGAGGCATGCCTGTAGACCCAGCTACTCAGGAAGCTAAATTGGGAGGATCGTTGAGCCCAAGAGTTTAAGACTGCAGTGAGCTATGATCACATTACCTTACTCTAGCCTAGAAAAGAGAGTAAGACACTGACTCATAAAGAAAAAAAAAAAAAAAAAAAAAAAGAAATAACATCAGAGTTATAAAAGATATCTTCATGGTATTCTATTCCTTTCATGTTTCAGTCTAACCAGACATACCTACAAGTGCAGTAAGTCAGTGATTTTTAAAACTACTGCTTTGAATAAATTATTCTTTTCCAGATCACATTCTACCATGAGCCTTACCTTAATCATCATGTTAGAATCCAAACACGGACAGTTGTTCAAATGTGCGTTTAATTATAACTTTTTTGCTTCCTAGTTCTAGTAGTTAATAATTATTTATAAAAAAATTTTAACAGCTTAAATAAGAATTTTAAATGTCCTTTTGTTTCCAACTTAGAATATACCTGAGGATTAAGTCTGGAAGTATCAAACTGTTTAATCCAGGAAGAAGTCCTCAAATCTCGATCTTCAGTCTTGACATGGTATCCTAAAGAAAAGTTTTAATTAAATTATCTTTGCACAAACTTGATCTGAAAGAACAAAATTAGTGTAATGCTTAAAACTGAAAGCAAATTTATGTTAACATTTTATTTAAAAATAAATACATTAACTCTTTTGATATTTGTTCATATACTTTCCCCTTCACTATTTTCCTTTTCTTTTCAACAACAAAAAACAATCACTAGCTCATAGTTTATCATGTTAATTCTTTCCATTCTCTCAAAGACTATTTTTTTTTTATTTTTTTTATTTGAGACAGAGCCTCAAGCTGTCACCCTGCAGAGAGTGCTGTGGCATCACAGCTCATAGCAACCTCCAATTCCTGGGCTCAAACGAGTCTCCTGCCTCTGCCTCCCAAGTAGCTGGGACTACAGGTGACCGCCACAACGCCTGGCCATTTTTTGGTTGCAGCCGTCATTGTTGTGTGGCGGGCCTGGGCTGGATTCGAACCCGCCAGCTCAGGTGTACGTGGCTGGCGCCTTAGCCTGTTAAGCCATAGGCGCCGAGCCTATTTTTTTATTTTTTTAAAAGGCTAGTCAAGTAAAGCAGTGGGTGCAGGGAAGGAACAATGAAATCTGTAACTGAGAAAAAAAGAAAAGAAATCTGTAATTTGTTGTGATCAATTAGTTGTAAACCCACTGTATTTGACTAGTCTCAAAGATTTTCTTTGTATAACAGGTTTTGGGCCAAATACTAGAAGATCTAAAATCATAACCAAAAGCAATAATCTTTCTCTAAAAATGTTATTTCCTATGTAGATTTTCCCAAAAAAGGCAATTGGTTGCTGTGGAAAGATAGACAAATTCAGATTTGAATTTGAGATCTTCCATTGCAGGCAAGTTACTTATCTTCCCCAAACTTCAGTTTGCTCTTATACAATAAAAGCACAGACTTTGAGATCAGATGGTCTTGGGTTCAAATTCTATCACTGAATAATAGTTAAACAAACTGTGGGCAAATTAATTTCACTAAGTCTTACTTTTCTTTAACTATAAAATGGGAGTGATTTTTACCAATACTGTATGTGTTGTTTCAAGAATTAAGTGACATGAATGCCAAGCTCCTGGTCCATAGTTGACAATTATGTAGTGTCAACATAATTACTATGTAGACATTCGATTTTAATGTAATCTGTCTTCTCCCCAAACTTCCTCAGGTTTTTTTTTTAAATAAAAATTTGCTCTAAAGGTACAGAGCAAAAGAGACAATGGGGCATATCTGACACTGTCATTAAGTCTGCCCTCTTTTCCTAATTTTCCGTTTCAATAATAGCCTTGGGTGGCACCTGTGGCTCAAAGGAGTAGGGTGCCGGCCCCATATGCCAGAGGTGGTGGGTTCAAACCCAGCCCCAGCCAAAAACCACAAAAAAACAAACAAACAAACAGAAGAATAGCCTCAATCAGAAGGAAATAGTTCAAAACTTGTTTTCCTTTTATAAAAGGAAAATAGGATTGACTGTTCAAATTTAGCAGACCAATTAAGACACCACAATATTCCTTTTCACTCTAATAATAATACTGTCTTGCAATAGCAATGTTAGAATTATGCTACTAAACACAATTCTGAATCCTAGGTAATTTACATTTTGAGTTCTTATGCCTCCATCTTACATGACTTGGCAGCTTTATATATATTTTCTGTCAACATTCTTTTTTCTTTTTTGTAGTTGCCATTGTTGTTTGGCAGGCCTGGGCTAGGTCGAACCCACCAGCCCCAGTGTATGTGGCTGGCTCCCTAGACACTAAGTCTGTATCAACATTCTTAACATCATTTAGAGCTAAAGATGTGCAATGAATAGTTCTTATTCATAATCTCTAACTTAAACTAGGATTACTGAACTACTAAGTTGGGCATCATGCTACTTCTTAAGAGACTGATAATTTCTTTTTCTTACCATATTCCACTGGTTTATCATAGTGATACAACTGCCTAACCTCATGGTTACTGCTATGGCACCTGCTGGGATCCTGGTGAGAGTTTCTTTCATCACTGCAGTCTGTGCTTTGTATTTGCCTTTGTAAACATGTGGAATAGTGCAACCCTGCCATAGACAGCATGCCCTGAATAGCTTCTTCCTCTGTGCTCGTCGAGGTAGGACATTCCCTAAAAAGCAGATCACCAGAAAAAAAAAATGTATTTTTTTCTGATAAAATTTTCAGCAAAATTTACAACTAAAAAATGTTGTCATTGCATTTACTCACAATGTTTTAAGACTACTACCATCAGCAAACCTACCTTTTAACTGGAGTTTCACTTCTAAATGGCTTCTGACGCTTTTGAAGGAAGCTCCTCATCACATTAGATTCTTCCTTAAAATTTGATGTTATTTCTTGTTTCTTTTCATCACCTGAACTTTCAGACTCTTCAGTGGTAAAATTATTTTTCTGAGATAATAAATAATTAAACAGAAACAAAGATATAAGAAATTGACCAAGTCTGTACAAGCTAATTCAAAAGACTTTATGTGTCTGGAAAAATTTTAAATCTTCATTATTATGAAATTATTTCTGATTTCACATGAAAGAGAAAGAATCTCTAGTAACTACAGGCACACACTACTTTAATAAAAACCATACAGGCTTTCTTTAAGGTAAAATGAAATAAAACCTATGAGAGATATGAGAAACACAAGAACAACATAAGCAGAAAATCAGACAAAAGCTTGTGAACTTGTCCAAATCAGACAAAAGCTATGTGAACAGTCACGTGACAGTGGGTACATACAGTGACCACCACAGGAAGACCCTGCACTACACAGATCACAGATTAGCTTCAAGGAAAGCTGTTGTTTGCCTTCCTCCCAACTGATGCTACGTGGTGCTTGTCTTTCTATCCAATAACATACAAGTCACAGGGTTTCAGGCGTACCAGTGCAGCGTACTCAGGACCAGAGTCTTCTGACTCAGAAATATCAGAATATCCTGATGATCTATTCCTGAGTTCTGATTTCACACGTGTAAAAAATCCTACAAAGGAAGGGAAAGGATGAGGAAAAAAGACAAAGTCATTAGAATTCGATAAATAAGGCACAGGTTAACTCTAAAGTTCACCAATCTTTCCTCTTCTGTGCTCCTTTAGGAAAAGATAACTTTCCCAAACCTAAAAAGCATTCCTGTAGTTAGTGAAGTCAACAAACTTATAAACTGGGATTTCTCTTTTCATGAGGCACCACTATCTAGCACTTCTTGTTTGAGGAATTTCCTGTTGATTAGCACCTTTTTCCTGCTATGTACACAAAACCAGAATAACCAACTACAGCAGTGCCAAATTTATGTGAATTGGTAGGAACTAAGATGTTCAGTATGGATGAAATAATGTTACTTATTTGAAACATTTACTTGTCAAGTATAAAAATATTTATTTCAACTACTTTTTAAAGTAGAAGGGATATGGAGGTCCTAAAAAATGTTGAGAAATTAAGACTCCATTTAAAGAAGAAAGATCTCAAAGAGAAGGGAGTGTTGATATCTTATCATATTGAAAAGAACCAAATTAATAACCCAGTAGAGGACTTTTTGTCAATAGGCCATCAAGTAACACCACAATATACGGAGACCTAAGAACTTCAGATCAGCCAATTATATATATATTTCCTGAAAATTATATACATGTTAGCTAAAATTATTATACATATAAAATTTCATTAAACTTGGAATTTTTATTTTGGAGATTAGAGACCCATAAAAAGTATGAGCTTTCACATGACTCTAAAAACTGACTAGATGAAGGTATGTGACCCCCATACACCCCTGTCTCTGATACCACTTTCCATTCACATTCAACACCTCCCCGATGGGTGACCTCTTCAGACATACTTCTGATTTTTCGTAACAGTATAAGGGACACAAAAATTCTCAATTCTACTATAAACTTAACGAACTTTAAAATTAACAAGTTACTTAGCATATTATCTCATTAGTAATGAACAGATTTTAAAATAACCATTAAAACAAACATACTGTTAAGTGGCTTTTGAGATGCTTCATTTTCCATCCCCTCTATTCCTAAACTCTCTTCTATCTTCATTTTTGTCTTTTTTGTCCTTCTTTTATCATCTTCATTTTCACTATCTGCTGTATAAAGACTCTGATCTGCGAAAGACTGTCTTTCATCTCTGTGTCATGAAAGAAAAGTAATCAAGTCAGAAAATAAGGCTATGTAAGACAATGTAGCCAAACGGTATTCCCCTCCACCTTAATTTACAGATACTGAGTGTAAAGAATTGAGACCTTGTCCCCATATTTCAGTCAGCGGTGCCACAGTATAGACTAGGGGTAGAATGAGCAAAAGGAATCCTCTGAAAATTAATCTGCTAGATAGTTTGATCTACTTTACGTACTTAATTATTCTTCCATTTGTCAGCAGTAATCGTAGATCATTATCTTTTGCTCTCCATTCAGGTACTGTGGAAGATGGTTGGAGATGTTTGTTGAATTTTCCATTCAGTTTAGAGCTCAAGATATCCTTAAAGTACAAAAGCAAAAGTTACTTAACCTCCACCGTCAGACGTCCCTGTTTGACTGAGGAATACAGTACACACCAGCTCCCTGTGACGCTGCATCTCAAGGTGACAGGCAGCCTCCAGAGCACAGGGACATGTGGCATTATGGCATTCCAGAGTTCCTACAGCCAAAGCAAGAGCAGGGCTCGTCTTTCTGGAGGGCCATTAACAATAAAATACATTCTATGAAGTAGAATGTCAAATGTGCATAAAGTGAATTAAAAAAAAAATTCACTCTTACAGAAAACTGAAAAGCTGGAGCAGTGCCATATAAAGTATTTTAACTTTCCCCTCACCCCTGCTTATTCCTGCTGCAGTGCTGTTAGGCCTTTATGTTCACCCCATCCTTCACATAATACCTCCCCAGCAACTAATAGGATACCACACTGCTACCACTAGGAACAAAGAGCACTAAGTGACATAATGGTATAATAGTAGCTGGGTTTTAATGCATAAAAAAGATTTCCTTTTTCCTTAATAACAAATAGAACCTTTCATAATAAGCTAATCTTCCCTGATGACTATGAGTAAATAGATCTAGAAAATATCTTAAAACAATTATATAACACTTAAAATATTTAATAAGGTTAAAGTTTCCTTCTTTTTTTTTTTTTTTGAGACAATCTCTGTCTCTTTAGGTAGAGTGCCATGGTGCCATAGCTCACAGCAACCTCAAACTCCTAGGCTCAAGCAATCCTCTTGCCTCAGCCTCCCAAGAAGCTGGGATTACAGGTGTGCACCACAATGCCTGGTTAATTTTTCTATTACTTTTTTTAGTAGAGATGGGGTTTCTTACTCAGGCTAGTCTTCAACTCCTGAGCTCAAGCAATCCACCCACCTCAGCCTCCCAGAATGCCAGAATTGTAGGCGTGAGCTACCGTACCCAGCCAGAAAGTTGAAGTTTCTATAAAACATTGTTAAATACTTAGTTCAGAGATACCCCTATTTTATTCATTTTAAGTACTTTATTTATTTTTATGTTTTTAGGGTTGGGGTCTATGTTGCCCGGGCTGGTCTCAAACTGCTGGGCTTAAGCAATCCTCTTGCTGCAACCAACCTCTCAAACAGCCAGGACTACAGGCACATGCCACCACAACCAACTCTTCTATCTTATTCATTTTTAATTACTCCCTATCCTTTACTCAAGATATAAAATTATGAATGATACAGCCTTCATCATAAACTTTACAAAAGTGCTTCATCAATCTCATTACTGCCTCCCATTTTCCCTTTTGTCCAGTAGGCCAGCACTTTACAAATTTTAATTAGTTTATTTTAATATTCTCTGTCTAATAGTCTTCTAGGCTGATGAAGTTGGCTCAAGTACCCAGGCATTCTGCATTTGCTCTTCTCTCTGCCTATAACATTATTCCTCAGATCTCTGTGCATTCATTTAAGTTGGTGTGATACATCAGTTCAAACCTGACAGGCTCTCTCACCACCTCAGCTAAAGTAGAAAGCCACATCCCACCCATTCACTCCTACCTCTGTTCTGTTGTTTTAGGTTCTTTCATCACTTATAATCTGAAATTACATTATTTTGGTGTTTCTGCCTCCCCATCCTTCCTACTTGAACTAGGATAGAAGTTTCATGAGGGCAAGAACTTAAGTTTTGCTCACTCTGGCATCTTCTCCAGAGCCTAGAAGAGATGTGAGACTTGGTAACATCCACTGAACACATCAGGAAATGAATGAGGTCTATTCATCCTAATTCTACAGGACCATCAGGAAGATTAAGCACCACTCCTCAAAGCTGGATGATACCTACGATTCCACAGCAAAAATCAGATAACAAGAATAGTCAGACTGTTCTTTCTTTCCTTTTTTTTTTTGAGACAGTCTCACTCGGTTGATCTGGGTAGATTTCAGTGACATCATAGCTCACAGCAACCTCAAACTCTTGGGGTTTGAGCAAACCTCTTGCCTCAACTCCTAAGTAGTTGGGATTACAGATGCCTATCACAATGACTGCTAGCTTTTTTTTTTTTCTACAGGAACACAGGTGAGCCACTACCCAGGGCCCAAACTGTTTACTTTTTATTACCCTTTTAAAGAACTTTAAAGAAAAATCTTATCTCTTTTTGTTATTATGAAACATAATACTTGCCTCTTCCCATGGACACATCTCTAATCTTTTGAGGACCTCCCTAGTGTGGAGCTCTAGGATGTCTAGGTTAGAAGGAGTTCGGACATTATGATCTCGAAGTTTCCTCATCTTTCGCCGAGAATGGTATGGGGAAGTTGCTTCATTTGAGGATCGTGAAACTGGACACACAGTAGGAATTCCCTGAGATTTAACTGGTTTGCCATTTTCTTCCTTTAAGAATTAAAATCAAAGTATTTTTATGACATAGCTACTATGTTCACATCTGCCTAAATAATTACCCATAAATACATCTGGAAAATAAACCATTCAGTTTAATCATACATACAAAAAAGGCTACATCATAAGCCTCAAAGAGCTTTGCTGGGATCTTTATTCCCTTCTCTCCCCAACATAAGATACTATGAACACACTTCCTTGCTTTTCAATATCATATTAAAGCCTGTGTTGTACACATATGCCACTGTACATATAGTATAATTTATTTATTTAATACTAGTAGCCATTTGGTCTGCTTCCCGTTCTTTTCCACAATAAACATTCTTTTCACACAAATACTTACATAAATCAATATTTACTTTTAATTTTTTTTAATTTTTTACTTTTAAAGACAGGGTCACTCTGTTGTCCAGGCTGAGGTACAGGGGCATGAGAATAGCTCACTGCAGCCTCGAACTTCTGGGCTCAAGTGATCCTCCCAGCTTAGCCTCCCGAGTAGGTGGGATTACGTGAAAGCTAGCTAATTTTAAAATGTTTTTGTAAAGATGGGTTCTCACTGTGTTGCCCTGGCTGGTCTTGAACTCTGGCCTTAAGCAATCCTCTTGCCTCAGCTTCCCAAAGTATTGGGATTATAGATTAGCCATCTATAACCATATCATGAAAGGTAGCAGTCTACTCTTCCCCATCCTGATTCCTGTTCTCCAGAAGTGACTATTTGTAACTTTTTTTTTAAACTATGGTAATATACATGTAACATAAATTTTTCTATTTTAACCACTATTTTTTTTTTTTTTTAATTACAGGTTAACATGAGGGGTACAACCAACCAGGTCAAAATATTTCCATATGTTAGGTAGAGTCCCTCTTGTGGTTATGTCCTGCATTCAAAAGGTGTGCCAAATACACCCACACTGTGTCCATTCAGTGGGAGCACTCCACCCTTTTTCTCCTCCCTTGTCACCACTCCCCCAACTTAAATTGGAATGCGTTTTTCTCCTGTGTGGGCATGCATTACATCAGTGGTTCTCAACCTTCCTAGTGCCATGACACTTTAATACAGTTCCTCATGTTGTGGTGACCCCCAACCATAAAATTATTTTCATTGCTACTTCATAACTGTAGTTTTGCTGCTGTTATAAATCGTAATGTAAATATCTGATATTAGAAAACCCCTAAAGCAGGTTGAGAACTGCTGCATTAGATCATCTACTGGTTTCATATTAGTATTGAATACAATGGATAATGTACTCATTGGATATGTTTCAACTCCATCCAGGATAATACAAAAGATGTGGCATCACCATCTTTTTATGGCTAAATAGTATTCAATGGTATGCATACACCACAATTGTGATGGGCATCTTTAAGTATATAGTTCAGTTACATAAGTATACTCATACTGTTGTACAACCATCACCACCATCCATCTCCAGAACTTTCTCATCTGTACAAACTAAAACTGTACCCACTGAATAATAAGTAACTTCCTATTCTCCCCTGCCCCCAGCTCCTAGCAATGACAGTTTTTACCCATACTCCTCTATGAATGTGACAACACAAGGAACTTCTTATAAGTGGAAGAATATATTTGTCCTTTGGTGAATGGCTTATTTCACTTAGAGAAATATCTTCAAGGTTCATCTACTTTGTATCATGTGTCAAAATTTCCTTCTTCTAGAAGGCTAAGTAATATTCCATTGTATGTATGTACCACAATTTGTTTATCTTGGCCCAGCTGTGGCTATTGTGCATAATGCTGCCATAAACATGAGTTACACACATCCAAGTCTCTGGTTGCAATTCTTTTAAGTATTGGGTAGCCAGGACTCACAACTCTAATTGTGGGTTTTCCCCCCAGTTTTTTTGCCTTCAAATTTCTAAAAAACATGTTTAAACTGTTTTCAGTTTCAGTCATTACTGAATTCCTACTATTCAAGATGAAGTCTTAATCCTCACATACCTCTCCTAAACACACACATACTCCCCTTTCCTTCAATATTCAGTATTTAAATTGTGCTCAGTAAAAACTGATAACCCAATGCCATGTAACATACTATTATTACATTCCTTTTACACCTTTGATAATCCTTTGAGTTACACCTGCCTCACTCCCCATCTGCTTTGTTTTCTATGAATTCATCACTAATTGATCCCCAAATTCTCCACTAGAAGAATACATTAGGTAATCCTTGTAGACAGCCTCCTAGATAGGATTGCCAGATAAAGTACAAGACATCCAATTAAACTTAAATTTTAGGTAACAGCCAATATGGAGCGTTTCACTCTCCTGATTTATCCTGACTGGCTGCTTTGGGGGGCAGACTTACTCTTTCAGGTATATTTTACCACTTTAAACTTGCACTATCAATTTGGAGTTGACACAGTTTCAGAAATGACACTTTCATTTATTTAAGTATTGTTTTACTTCCCTTAATAAAGACTTACAGTTTTTTTCATATAGATGCGTACCTTTCTTATTAACTTTATCCTTAGTTATGGTTGTTATCATGTATGAGATTTATTTAAGAACAAAGATATGACTTTTGATACTAAATTCATTAATTTGTGATTAATATCACTAAGAACAAAATATTTTCTACTATAGCTAGAATATTTTTTCTACTATAACTATTACATGTTCAATTCTATCCATGCATATTAAAGCCAGTATTTTTTTTTTTGAGACAGTCTCACTTTGTCACCCTCTGTAAAGTGCCATGACATCATAGCTCACAGAAACCTTAAGAGAGTCTCTTGCCTCAGCCTCCCTAGTAACTGGGACTACAGATGCTCACCACAATGCCCAGCTATTTTTTGTTGTTGTTTGTTTGCTTAGCAGACCCAGGCCGGTTCAGACCCACTAGCCCTGGTGTATGTGGCCAGGGCCCTAACTACTGAGCTTTGGACCCAGCATTTTTAATATTTCTTAGATGTATACTTCTTCCTATTCCCCAAACACAAACCTAATGTAAGCTGTGAAATTACCAGCTGTCCTTCATTCTGCCACTTAATTTCCTCCATTCAAGCTAGACACTAACAGAATGAACTTTCTAAAAAATTATTTTAATTAAAACATCCTTTCTACCCTTAAACACTTAGAAGAGCCTTTAATTAATAAATTAAAACACCTAATTATAAATTTTATGAGCTTCTATCAAAAGGCATTTACTTGTCCAAGTTGCTGAAGTATTTTACTCCCACTCCACTATCCTCAGCCCTTTCTCCAACCCAGCTTATCTAGCATAACTCATCCCTCTTACATTTTTTCCTCTTGTTCTAATTACTTAACATGTATTTATCTCTGGATAGCTGAAATTAACTGGATCTGAAAGTTGTATTGTTTAGTCTGTATTTTTTATTTTTAAAGTAACCTGAAGTAATCTGGTAACAGCTTCTTGTTTCACTTCAATGTAATATTCTAAAAATCTCTCTAGGAATTCTAAAGCTGGAAAACCTGAGAATCTACCCAAGACTCATTCAATTAGTTCTAAGTGTGTAAGGGTTTTCATATGTTTGTAGTGAGGTGATAAATGTATTTCATTCTAGAGCAGGCAGTAACAAAACATTTACATGATAGTTTCTACTTACCTCTATTGCTCGAATTACTTTAGAAAGTTCTTTAATAAGATGTCCAGGTCTAACATTGTCTGGAATTTCAAAGGCATGTTCAGATACAAGCTGTATTTGTATAAACAAAGATTAGAAAACCAAAGTTACTTACATTTTTACATGTGAAAACTAATTTACTAAACCAATTTTTGAATTCTCTAGGCTTTATAGACATAGCCAAACACTAGAATGTCATGTCTCAGAGTTTACGAAGTTGGTATAATACCATCTAAAGAGATCTTCATTAAAACATAAAAATTGGCTCAGTGCCCGTAGCACAGTGGTTACAGCACTGGCCACATACACTGAGGTTGGCAGGTTAGAACTCAGCCCAGGCCAACGAAACAACGATGACAACCGCAACCACAACCAAAAAAAAATAGCCAGTGTTGTGGAGGACACCTGTAGTCTCAGCTATTTGGGAGGCTGAGGCAAGAGACTCGCTTAAGCCCGAGAGTTAGAGGTTGCTGTGAGCTATGACGCCATGAAACACTACCAAGGGCAACAGGGTGAGACTCTGTCTCCAAAAAAGAAAGAAAGAAAAATAACAAAAACATAAGAATCCTTAGATAGACTTGTTTCCCCAGTGGGTTTTGCTTTATATTGAGTAGTAACCATGTACTTTACATCTCAAAGCCTACCGTAATTAATAAAGTATAATTAAGCCTAATATTTAATTCATAATTCATAAAGTTTTTAAGGGAAATACAGATACTGACATAATCCTAGTTGCTCTTGGAAAATCTAATTTGAATAAATTTTTGAAAACTGTTTTTCTTTTAATAATCAAAAGCAAAATAGAAGGCCGGGTGCCATGGCTCACACCCGTAATCCTCCCACTCTGGGAAGCTGAAGGCAGGTAGATTGCCTGAGCTCACAGGTTCGAGACCAGTCTGCACCAGAGTGAGACCCTCATCTCTAAAAACAGCCATGTGTTGTGGCAGGTGCCTGTAGTCCCAACTACTAGGGAGACTGAGACAAGAGAATCACTTAAGCCCAAGAGTTTGAGGTTGCTGTGAGCTGTTATGCCACAGCACTCTACTGGGGGTGACAAAGTGAGACTGTCTCAAAAAAAAAAAAAAGCAAAATAGAAAAAGATCCAATAATAGTAAAGGGGAATTAATTAGTGAGTTACTATGTTGATAGAACTACAAACTATTGTCATTATTCATCATGTCTATTTCAAATATAAATCTATATATCTAAGTACCTTTGGCTTTTTAGACATACTCAACATACTAGTTTCTACTTTTGCTATATACTTGGTTTTAGTATAATTTGTTAAAACAAGTTAATAACACAGTAATATTAAGTGCTAACATTAGTTACCTGTGTACTCTAATATTAAGTATTTTATAAGTCTTAGCTCATTTAATCCTTCCAACAACACTATGGCATTTTACAATTTCCCCCATTTTATAAATGAGGGAACTGAGACACATTAGTTAGGTTACTTGCCCAAGTCACACAGCTGGTTTATTAGTAGCAAAGCTGAGATTTGATTCCAAACATCTGACTCCAGAATCCATGCTCCTAACCACTATACTAAGTTGCCTCTCTTCGTAGAGCAAATTAACAGATAATTAACATAAACATCATGCTATTTATTTTCTTTTAAGACAGAGTCTTGCTCTGTTACCTGGGCACAAATGCAGTGCTGTCATCACAGCTTACTGAAACCCCAAACTCCTGGGCTCAAGTGATCTTCCTGCCTCATCTTCTTGAGTAGCTGGAATCACTAGATGCAAGCCATTACTAATAGTAATTTTCTTTTAGTATTTGTAGAGATGGGGTCTCACTAAGTTGCTCGGCCTGGTCTTAAGTGATCCCCCTGCCTCAGCCTCCCAAAGTGCTAGGATTACAGGTGTGAGCCACCACACCCAGCATCTCATGCTTTTTTTTTTTTTTTTTTTTTTGAGACAGAGCCTCAAGCTGTCAACCTGGATAGAGTGCTGTGGCATCACAGCTCACAACAATCTCCAAACCTCCAATTCCTAGGCTCAAATGAGTTTCCTGCCTCTGCCTCCCAAGTAGCTGGGACTACAGGCACCTGCCACAACACCGGCCATTTTTTGGGTGAAGCCGTCATTGTTGTTTGGCAGGCCTGGGCTGGATTCGAACCCGCCAGCTCAGGTGTACGTGGCTGGCACCCCAGCCCGTTGAGCCACAGGCGCCGAGCCCATATCATGCCTTTTAAAACATGCTGCATGTATTAACAGTATTAATAATAAATCTTTTACTATGCACCAAAATCACCTGTGAACTTTGTTAAAAATAGGAGTTCATTGGCTCACACTGGTAATCCTAGACTCTGGGAGGCTAAGGCAGGTGAATTGCTTGAGCTCATGAGTTCGAGACCAGCCGGAGCAAAAGCAAGACCCCCATCTCCAAAAAAAAAAAAAAAAGCTGAGCTTTGTGGTAAGCACATATACCTCCAACTACTCGGGAGGCTGAGGCAAGAAGATCACTTGAGCCCAAGAGTTTGAGGTTACTGTGAGCAATGATACTGTGGCCCTCTACCAGGGGCAAGAAAGTGAGACTATGTCTCAAAAAAAAAAAAAAAAAAAAAAGAGGTTCAGATCATATTCTAGATCTATTAAATCAGAATCTCTAGAGAAGAATCCAGGATCTTTATTTTTATAAAATGCACTAATGGCAATTCTGGTAAACGCACAAATTTGAGCACCATTTGTCTAAAGCCATTAGTAGAAAATGAATTATATTGTTTTTGCAACAGGCCCATTTTTATCTTGTTATACAGGGTGGCCATAAAGTTCATGTGTAATTTAAAATGGTAAATCCTGTACAGTTTTAAATTTGCTTATGCCTTTCCTTCTTATATGGATGATTACATCTGTTACAGTGGAAGACATGATTTTAATTTTCCTGGATGCTTTCACACTGCCTTGCTCTAGTAGACACATAGCAATGATGATAAAGCAGGGAATATACAGTTATTGGGATGGTAACCTATTAATTACTGTTCTCCAATATCCTTTCAGAGCAGGATTTTTATTTCAAAGGGACACTCAAGAAATTAATTTGGACATGTATTTTCATTAGCTCACATATTTGTCATTTATTAAAATATTATGTGCAAAGCTCCACGGAGTTAAAATAAAGATAAGAAAGAAAGTTTCTGTTCTTCAAGGGCTCATAAACCTGATGAAGGAGAAATGGATACATTACTTTATATACATTAATTGTAAGCCTACTGGCACAAGAAATATGCTATGGAATCATAAAAGAAATTAAAACTAATTCCAGGTGGAGATCTGAGGTGATCTTTGGAGATGGTAGGAATCAATGCAAATATGACCACGTTTTTTTTGGGGGGGGAGGGTTGCAGTTTTTGGTTGGGGCTGGGTTTGAACCTGCCACCACCAGCATATGGGACTGGAGGCCTACTCCTTTGAGCCATAGGTGCCACCCATGACTACATTTTCATGAAAATGGAAAGCTCATGCTTAAACCTTGACCTCTCCTATCCTTCATTTGTACCAAAGTCTAGCAGAGGAGTAAAGAGCATATGCTTTTCAATCCCAGCAATTACAAGCTTTAAGTTCTAATTGTACCAGTTCTCTTGGGCAAGTTACTTAAAAAACTCTTGAACCTTAGCTTTCCCGTATGTATAACAGGACCCAGACCTTATGTAGTTGCTATGAGGATTAAACAAATTCATGTATATAAAGACTAAGCACATTACAAGAGTTCAATACTATTTATTATTCTATTGTATCTACATATTCATTTCTCAGTCAATATCCTAAATATACTTAAATTATTTTCTTTGCCAGATTAAAGATACTTAATCTTAAGTACTTAATTCTCATAAATATGAACAGAAACCAGTACATCTGTATATAATGTATAATGAAATGCAGGTTGTACTTAAACATTATCTCTATTTGAATCCCTTACTACTGATACTCACAAGCACTGCCAAAACAGAGTAAGGACTCTGTTTCCTTGATCTTGCCACATAAAAAGCAACAATGATTTCACCAAAGAGTATGACTTACTTCTTTTTTCATCCATAATTTTAAAGCAGTATGCAGTGCTTTCACTCCCTGTACTAGGTAAGTTTGAGGCTGGAAACCATCTTCTCTCAGCTCTGTAGGAATGAAAGTGGGGTGGAAAAAAGACTTTAAAGTGGTCTAAAGAGAAGAGATTAACTTTAAATTTTGAGTAACCACCAAGCATAAAAATGTGTAACTTCAGCCAGGTGTAGTGGCTCACATCTCTAATCTTAACACTCTGAGAGGCCTAAGTGAGTGGACTGCTTGAGCTCAGGAGTTCAAGACCAGCCTGAGCAAAAGTGAGACCCCCCATCTCTACTAAAAACAAAATAAAATAAAGTAACTAGTCAAATGTTGTGGCAGGAGCTTATAGTTTCAGTTACTCGGGAGGCTGGGTAAAAGAACTACTTGAGCGAAAGAGTTTGAGGTTGTTATGAGCTATGATGATACAATGGCACTCTACCCAGGGCAACAGAGTGAGACTGTCTCAAAATATATATCTATATAAAATAAAAGTTTTTTTAAAGTATAACTTCCAAATTAACAAAGACAAAAAAGTGGAAGAACACAAAACAATTCAAGAAGAAGGGAAAAAAAACAGAAATGTAATTGTACTAAATGTTCTAGTTAAAATATTGTTCCTTCAGCCTAGCGGGTGAAATTTTTTTCAAAAGAAGGAAGAAAAAAAGAAAGACTATTTCATTAGATTTAAAAATATACTAAAAGTAGACATATAAAAAGAATACAGAAAGGTTTAAAATAAAAAGATGGGGAAAAGATACCAAACTTTAGGGAGAAAGCTGGTATATTTAACAGACTGTCATTAATTAAAAGGTCATTTCATAACAACAAAGGATTTAATTCACCAGAAAGACATAAATAACCATATAAAATTTGTGCTCAATAACATAGGCTTAAAATATAGACAGCATTAACAAGACAGAACTATATAGAGAAATCCACAATCATAGTGGAAGATTTTAAAACATTTCTCTTTATAAATAAACTAAAAGAAAAAAAATCAGTAGGCATATATTCAATTTGAACAATATAAAACTGGATTCAATGGCCAAAAATAGAACATTGTATCCAGAAACTACAGAATACACATTTTTTTCAAATATACATAGAACATTTACCAAAAAATCATCCATATGCCAGGGCCATAAACAAGTCTCATCAAATATCCAAGGATATAAATCATAGAATTGTTTGCAATGCAATTAAGCAAGAAATCATATGTTTAGAAATTAAGAAGCACAAATACTAATAAAAAGATTGGTAAACTAACATTTGGAACAAAAAACAAAACAAAACAAAAAAAACATTAAGCCAGGCACAGTCATTCACACCTATAATCCTAGCACTTTGGAACGCTGAGGTGGGAGGATTACTCCAGGCCAGGAGTTCCTGGCCTTAGCAATTTAGCAAGATTCCATTTCTAAAAAAAAAATACAAAAGTGGCATTTTCCTGTAGTCCCAGCTACTTGGAAGACTGAGGTAGGACCCCCTAAGCCTAGGAGTTTGAGGTTGCAGTGAGCTAGGATGCCACTGCACTCATGCCTGGGCAACAGAGTGAGACCCTGTCTTCAAACAATAAAATACTACATTAGAAATCAAAAAGTATGTTGGCTAAACAAGAATGAAAATATTATATCAAAATGTATAGTATATTATATATATATGAAAATGTATAGCTTTAAATGCTTAGGTTAGAAAAAGAGGCTGAAAATTAAAGAGCTGGGGACCCACTAAAAAGCTTTAAAAAAATTAATTATGGGACGGCTCCTGTGGCTCAGCGAGTAGGGCGCCGGCCCCATATACCGAAGGTGGCGGGTTCAAGCCCGGCCTCGGCCGAACTGCAAAAAACAAAAAAATAGCCGGGCGCTGTGGCGGGCGCCTGTAGTCCCAGCTACTAGGGAGGCTGA